>CM053582.1:578981332-579012209 GCA_028627135.1 Pseudochirops cupreus
TCCTTGAGAATTTCTTGAAGGATGCTTTCTAGGTTCTTTTTTTGATCATGGCTTTCAGGTAGTCCAGTAATTTTTAAAATGTCTCTCCTGGATCTATTTTCCAGGTCGGTGGTTTTTTCAAGGAGATATTTCACATTGTCTTCTATTTTTTCATATGTTTGGATCTGTTTAATAGTATCGTGATTTCTCACAAAGTCATTTGCTACCATTTGCTCTACTCTAATTGTGAAGGAATTATTCTCTTCAGTGAGCTTTTGAGATTCTTTTTCCATCTGGAAAATTCGGCTTTTTAAGGCATTCTTCTCCTCATTGACTTTTGGGCCTCTTTTGCCATTTGAGTAAATCTATTTTTTAAAGTGTTACTTTCTTCAGTCAGGTTGTTGACTGTCTTTTCGTGATTTTCTTGCATCATTCTCATTTCTCTTCCAAATTTTTCCTCCACTTCTCTTATTTGCTTTTCAAAATCCTTCTTAAGCTGCTCTATGGCTTGTAATCAGTCTACATTTTTCTTGGAAGTTTTTGGTGTGGGAGTTCTGACTGTGTTGTCTTCTTCCCGTTCCATGCTTTGATCCTTTTTGTTCCCAAAGAAGGAATCTAAAGTTGGATTGCTGAGCTTGCTTTGCTTCCTTTATCTGCTCATGTTGCCAGTCAATTACTTGAGCTTCTAGCTCTGTGGAACTCTGCTTCCAGAGGGGAAAGCTCTGTCCCAAATCTCTGAGGTTTTCACAGATGCCAGAGCTATTAGGAAACTGACATCTCTGCAGCCCCCACCAGCTTTGGCTCACTGAAAACGCACCCCAGGACCACCACCCAAGACCATGACCATGATCCAGGCAGCTCAAGGCAAGAGCACTTAGCCTCTGAATGATTGCTTGCCCCCCTGCAATCTGTAGGCGAGGAGCTTCTGAAGCAGCCACATGGAGAGAGCTGCAGGGCCACCACTTCTGCTGCTTCCTTTCCCTGGAGGCAGTTTGGCTGGACCCTCTCCCCCGAATTTAGCCGAGTTCCACTGACCTTTCACTTTGTCCTTGGCTATTATGGCTTGATAATTCTGGAAATTAACACAGCTGCTGCTGATCCTCTCTCTTGAAGGCTCCAGCTGTGGCTTGTCCTGGCCACCCCAGGGCCAAACCATGGTTTCAGGCCAGGCTGGTTTTTGCTCCCAGTGTGCTGCAATGAGCCCTTTCTGACCTGCCTGCTGAGTTGCCTTAAGCAGGAGATGTGTTTTTCTGTAATTTTGTGAGTTCTGGAGCCCTAAAATTTGTTTAGAGTCATATTTTATGGGTATTTGAGGTGATTATGTGGGAGCTGCAGAGTGTTCCTGCTTCTCCACCCTTGGCTCTGCCCCCCTGGTTTCTGTTTCTTATCAGGGAAAAGAATCCTAAGCTCTATAGCCAAGCCTTGGTTTCCTTCTCACCAAATATCATTTTCACAATGAGCACACATAGCAAATAGGAAATAAACCTATTTATCCAAGTCAGAAAAAGTATACATATATACTAGAAGTTCTCCCATTGGGAGCAAGATAGCTCAGCTCCACCAAGAGGGAGAGTCCCAGATCTCAACCAAAGGGAAATATCCTGAAGTCCTTAGTGTACCAAACAGGGGACAGAGACAGGATGCAGACTTCCACCTCTTCTCCTGGCAACTTCTTCCCAGAATCTCTCTCTCCCTTCAGCAGTAGCCCAGAGTGGGAATAGCATTGTCTATTTTTTCTCTCAGAGATGGAAGCCAGGAAAACCTGGGCAGACCAAAGAGATCAAATCTCTCTTCTCTCAAGCTTCCACCAGCTCCACCTTGCCCCTCATAGCAATACAGAGCGTTGTTCTCCACCAGTGAGGAGAGAGTCCTGCACTCATGGGCTTTGGGGTTCTAGCTGTCTGCTTAAAGGGTTGATTCACTTTCTCTGCCCCAATATTTGCCTGTGCTGGAGTTGGCTTTGCTGGAGGAGCCTTTTCCTGTTGCATCAGGACTTTGGGTGCCTTTTGAGTGGTTCTAGGGTGGAAGAAGTTATTACCATTTTTCACTGACTTTCTTGATCATTGTTTGGGCTGATGTGAACTTCAGGGTTTTGCTTCAGAAAGGAGATGAGGGCTCTGCCTGAATAAGAGGTAGACACCTTGGCTAGAGGTTCAAACAACTAAGTGTTTATTAATGTGCTGGTCCTGCTGACAAGGAGCCTATATTTTGTTAGGAGATACCACATGCATGCATAAAATATTTTTAAAAACCAAATATCTGCTATGTACTTACAAGGTAATAATTTAGAAGGGGAGACACAATTAGCAGGAATAGGAAGATGGGGAAGATCAATTAGTCAGTTAAGCACCAGTCATTAAGCACTTCTTCTCAGCCTCATACTGTACTAAGTGCTGGGGACATAAGCAACAGCCAAGAAGCCACCCTTGCCTTCAAGGAGCATGTGGTCAGTTTTGCTCTAAGGCTGGTCTTTTATTCCAGGATGACTGATTTATCAGGGAACAGTTTGAGCACAGGGCCAATTTTGTATTAGCTCATACATTGGAGGGACAGCTAGGCAGTGAGCTACTGTTTTTCACATACTACCCTCAATCTCCCAGCAAAGTGTCTTTGCATGAGTTGTCTCCCATACTTGGCATCCACTCCCTCCTCAGCTCCACCGCATACAAGCCCTGGCTTCATTCAAAGCTCAGTTCCAACACTGCATTGGGCATCAAGCCTCTCCCAATCCCCCATTAGAATGTAATCACTTCTGCTCTAAGTCAATGTTCTAAAAAGCACCACATTAAATAAAACCCCAGGATTTATGGGGAAAACAGGACTAGGTACATACCACTCAAGGACTGCATCAGGGACACATTAAAACAAAGCCAGGAATCTAGTAACAATGGTGGCATAGTTTTATGCAAGTTAAATGATTGAGAAATAGGTAAATGTTACAATAAATAGAGGCAGTGTCTGTGGCCTGTGGGTGATGATAGGGCAGAGTAGGGTCTACATCAGAAGCTGTAGAATAACCACGGCACCTGACTTTGAAAAAGGCCAGGTCTTTGCTTGTTGAAGTGGGTAGTGGAAGGGTTACAGCTTGTGACTGACCAAAAGAAAGGCAGGAGGGATACGTGAAATGAGCAGGAAAGGTGTAGTAATAGCTTGGATGGGTGAGGCTCATTGCCTCTGCAGGATGCAATCCAGTATGAGCTGTGTTAAGTTGTTTCAGTCACGCATTCACTCTTTGTGACCCTATTAGGAGTTTTCTTGCCAAAGATACTGGAGTGCCTTGCCATTTCCTTCTCTAGCTCATTTTACAAATGAGGGCACTGACGCAAACAGGGTTAGATGACTTGCCCAGCGTCTTACAGCTAGGAATTGTCTGAGGCTAGATTTGAACCCAGGAAGATGAGTCTTCCTGGGTCTAGGCCCAGTGCTCTGTGTGTTATGGTGCCCCCTCGCCTCCCAGACCATAGAATGCAGGAAGGTCAGTAATGTGTAATATGACCAGAAAGGTCAGCAGAAGCCAGGTTAGGAAGAATTTTAAATGTCAACAGAGATGTTTATATGATCCTAGAAGCTATAGGGAGTCATTTGAGTTTTTTGAGTCAGAAATCAAACCAGTAACTCAGGGTCTCCAGTCAGCCTCCAGGAGACAAGAGGATCATTGCAGGGACAAAGAGCCCACTTGTTAGGCTTCCTCCTAGAGGAATAAGTGACTTGGCATTTCTAGAAGTCTTAGCTTTCATAGGTGGAAATCATCTAACCCAGAAGATGGCATCTGGAGGGAGAGCAGGGGAGACCCTCAACCTGACCCCTGCCTCTGCTGGCAAAGGAGGAGACAAGGCTTTTCTCATTCAGAAGTCTCCCCTTGTCTGAGGGGAGTCTGAAGAAAAAGAAGAGCATGATGTGCTCACCACCAGAAATCAAACCAGAAATGTCAAGAGAGGTGCCATTAGATAGTGAGCACTTCCAGGACAGTGACTTCTTCCTCTTTTGGCATCCCCAGCACTCAGCACAGTGCCTGACACATATTTATTGACTGAAAGGGTAGGACCATTGAGAGAGCTTTTGAGTCACTGCCACTGACTCCCTTTGTGTTCTGGGAACATCCTTTCATCTTTCTGGGCCCCAGTTTCCTCATCTGTAAAGTAATGCTTAACTGTCCAGTCAGAGTTTCCATTGATTCCAAATCCACCTATCTGCATTATCATTCACCCAATGTCTCTGTCTCTTCCACAGAAAAATAATATGAAAGACTTGGCCAAATGCTTTGCTGAAATCTGGGTAAACTCTATCTACTGAGTTTCTGTCTTTCCAAAAATGGAAATAAGGAGAGTCTGACATGATGCCTTCTTGGTGGCCCCAGCCACAAAGGTGGGCTTTGTGGTTCCTTCTAACAAGCCATCCCATTGACAAGAGGCTCTAGAATTTTGGGGGAATTTGAGGTCAAGCTTCTTGACCTGCAGGTTACAGACTGCTCATCTGAAGAGGCTGAGGGGGTCCAGTTGGGATATTATGGAAAGAGACCCTGGCAGCCCTTATTTTCCAACTTTGCCCCCCAGCAAATAGATTTTTGGTATCAGGCAAGGGTCTTCTAGGGCAAGGGGTCCTCTGGAAAGCCTTGGTCTCTAGTTCCTTTCTTCCCACCTTCTGTGTTCAGTCGGGAATGCCTGAACAACAAAGGCACTCAGTGTTGAGCAAGTGAAATAATGTTTGTAACACACTCAGCAGGTGCCTGGAGCATAGTAGGTGCTTGATAAGGGCTTACTCCCTTTCTTCCAAAGGCCAGTGCCCTTCACAGGAACAGGGCACCAGAGGAGTGATTTTCCTTGATTTTTCTGTAACAGTGATGCTAGAGGAGATTCTTTCCCTTTCTCTGACCCAATCACAGGTGATTTTTCTTTAGTTGGGGACTTTAATTTGCATTGTGTGGGGGGGTCGGGAGAGGGGAGCTCCCCCCACTGTACAGCTGCACAAAACTGCTGAAGTCAGTGCTTCATGATTCCCACAGCACAGAGGGAAGAACACTGACTTTGCAGCCAGAGGATTTGTTTGAGAGGAGTGGTCCAGTCACCAACTGCTTGTTTTGTACCCTCTCTGTACCTCCATTTCCCCATCTGTAAGGTGTTTGCGCCTTCATCTTCACTGATGATCTGGAAGTTCTTGGCTCTGTCCCTTCATGTGACCCCTTGGGGCCTTGGTCTTTTCATCTTTAAATGAAAGGATCCTCTCCAGCTCCAGATCTGTAACCCCATTATTCTGGACATCCTGAATCCAACGCCCTATTAACCAGAAAATCTCCATCAAGCACAACAGTGCATCCTCTGCCCATGCCGGGTGAGGGTTTACTTTCTATCTGATAGACGGAACCTAGTCTGAAGGCTGGTGCCATATGAGGAGCGTAGAATATAAATAATGAGAAGCAAGCCTGTAAATACACATGTACCCTGCAAGGGACAGAAACCAGCCGAGCATCCTTGAAGGGCAGAGCTGAGAGGGGCTGGATCCACCCGACTCCTGGGGTGCTTTCTTGCTCCAAAGCTGGGATCTTGTCATCTTAATTCGATTCCTCCATGCCCCCATTTGACCAGTGTGGAAACTAAGCTTAAGAGTGAGGAAGGGACTAACTCAAGGTCACACAGTAAGTTTTATCCCGAACTGGGAGTAGAAGGCAGGGGGCGCCACACCCGACTTTGTGCTCTCCTGCCCCAACTCCTAACCCCAGTCCCTCCACCCCCAGACCTAGCCACACCTTCCCATAACCTCCTTTAGCAACCGAGGTGTCAGCTCAGCACCTCCTCATCTCCTTCCCTCATCCAGTAGGAAAGAAAAGCCAGATTCATGCTGTTCGCGCTATTTTTGTCATAAATGTGCATTCTCATAGACAGATCCATCCGCACTGACCGCTAATTGTTCCACAGGCCCTACCCCAAGGAGATGTGTGGAGGGGGGGGGGGCCGAAGAGGTGCCCGGGAGTCTCCTAGGTTGGGCGGGGGGCCGCCATAGCAGCACCGGGCCACGGGGAGAAGAGAAGCTCAGGGCCGTGGGGGGCCACCTGGCCCTGTCTGATAGCACTGCCCCGCCTCCTGCTCCTGCCTCCTCCACCTGCTCACTCGGGGGTTCTGGGACCGCGGACAGCTCTGTCCTTGAAGCGTCTGCTTCTCGAAAGGCAGCATGCTGAGAAACTGGCCCCAGCGTCCCCCAAGAAGGGAGTTCTCCCCGCCTCCATTCTCACCCTGACAGCACTTTCAGGATGACGCTGTCCCTGCCTTTGCAGCAGTGAGGATTTTTGATTGTCCTATCCAGGCCTTTACAAATAAGATAGATGCTCACTGCCTTTAGGGTGCTAGGTGGTGCCATAGTGAATAGAGGGCAGGGCCACGAAGACCTGAGTTCGAATCCAGCCCAAGACATTTATTAAGGGTGTGGCCCTGGGCAAGTCACTTAACTTCTGTTTGCTTCTGTGCTCTCATCTGTAAAATGAGCTGGAAAAGAAATAACAAATGACTCCAGCATTTTTGCCAAGAAAACCTCAAATGGGGTCATGAAGTGTCAGATATGACTGAACAACAGCTTCATCCATTTGAAGTATGAAGACTGAGACCTAGGTTCTGATTCAATCACTCCCTGCTGGTGTGACCTTGGGCCAGCCTCTGCTTTCTCAGCTGTGAAGGGAGGTGGGTGGACCAGATGACATATGAGCACCTCCTGCATCTCCATTCCCTCATCCTCTGACCTTCTAAAGGGTATAGCTCTCCTGGAAGGAGGGAGAGTCTCTGAGCCCTTTCCACTTGCTTGGGACTGGGTGATTCCCTGTGTTGTGGCCCATATTGGTTAGTTTGGATGAATTAGGGTTCCCCTCTTTTTGTGCTAAAAGAGGATCCCTGTATAAGAGGGGAAGGGGATAGGGGTACTCCAAGAAGTATAGGTCATGTGAAAAACAAGATAGCAATGAAAAATAGACCTTTGTTTCCAGGAGAGTAATCCACGCACCAAAAACCTGGCACAATTTTCAAAGCTGTTGCAGCTCACCAGAACCCCTTCCTGGCCCTCCCTCCATTGCCCCCACCAATCTGCCCTCTCTCAGGGATGTGGAAGTTGGGGAGACTCTGGGGCTCCTCCCAAGGGCAGTGGGGAGGCTTATGAAGGGTACGAGTCAAGGACCATCCATTAGCAATGAAGAATTGCTCCAGAGCCTAAGGGAGGTCCCATAAGGAAGCTTGGCTGGTCATGGACAGACTGGACAAGCAGGGACAGGGGTTGGGAATCACTGGGGGAGGTCTCAGATCTGCCAAAGCATCCCGGCCCTGTTGGCCTGGCTCTAGTTTGGAAATAAGATGCAAACTAGGGGCTACCTTTTTTTTTCTGATTCAGACTTTTCATTTTCACCTGCTTAGCTTGAGATTTATAGAGAACACCAGAGATTTTACCTGTAGCTTGGGTGACCTTCTGTTTCCAGTGCTTTAAAACATCTGAACTCTAAATTTGACAAATGATTTCAGCTGAAAATTAATTAGCATGGTGAATGAACTCTGAGCATGGTATTTTTCTTCCCCAGCCTAGTCCCAAGGGCATGTAATCAGAATCGTCATAACGAGATTAAGACTTCTTCTGAATCAGCAGGGAAATTTTGTATTGGAAACTCATTTGTTACAGTTCTGACACTGGCTCCACGAAGTTCACCAGGATGGTTTTGTGTGGAAGATGGAGGCTTGCTTCTGGAAACCAAACAAACATATTTCCAAAACCACTTTTTTTTTTTTTTTTTAGCAAAGGCACCGTCTACACTGAACCAATCAAATTTCTAAAGCAATGTTTCAGAATAAACTCCACTAAATAGCTGACATTTATGATGCTTTAAAATTCACAGGGCACTTTACATACATTATCTCATTTGATAATGTGTTAATAATGAATATACTATTTCCTGAATTTTGAAATGATGGGATGAATTGTGATGAGAGGTTCAGGTCGCCTAAAGTGAAAATGACTTTGGGTTCAAGCCATTCCCCACCCTGTCTTCTTGGTCCCTGGATCCTCCATCTTCAATGAACTTCATCATCTCACCATTTTTGCCCGTGACTCACTGGGACTCCCAACTCTGGTGGAGGTTCACTGAGGAGTGGGAAGCAGAGACAGATGAGTGAGAAGTGAGCCACCTGGGGATGGAGGATGGAGAAACCTGGTGCTGTTCCAGGGGACCACCAAGTTTGCATCTCAGATATCTTGTTCTCCAAGACCCAGGCACAGATCTTTTCCTTACAATGCCAAGGAAATTAAATGGTCTAATGAAGGATTCTGGACTCCTTCCGGGATAACCCTCATTCATGTGCCCCCATTTCCTTGGATTCTCCCCTGAGCAACCTTAATCAATCATGAGGCAAGGTAGCCAGTGGCCCAGGCCATTTTATCATGGGAGAATGAAAGGCAGATGATGAGAAGCTGGGCACCAGGTCTGCTCATGCAGGAGCCCCAGGGCTCTGGGCATCACAGGAGCAGCAGAGAGTGGTACTTATGCCAGGCTGTCAGGCTTTTTTCCACATCCCCCATTTGGCTCCTTCCAACCCTCAGCTGCCGACTGGGGCACCCATATTAAGGTGTCATGGTGTTGGCTGGTCATGGACAGCTGACTATGGAGACAGAGTGTGACTGAGAGTGCAATTGTTTCTTCTGGTGAAGAACTGAAGCAGCCACCAGGCAACCAGGACATAAGGTCTGGTTCCCACAGAAATTGGACCAGGTGACTTGGCTCTGCAAGGACCAGCAGAGGCCCCAGTGAGACCAAATCAAGCTCATAGCCAGAGCACCAGGACCATCTACTCCCTTCGGCCAGCCCCAAGACTCAAAGGGCAGGGCTCCAGGGGACCCATGGTGCTGGAGGAGACAGGAGAGAGGTTTGGGACTGGGCTGGATGTCTGTGGCGGCTGCCCAGATGCATCACCTACACACAGACTCTCATCCTCCCCTTTGCGTGATCTGTCCTGCATCTCTGAGAGGTAGACATTCTTGGCTACTGGCCTGATGCGCTGGTCCAGCCTAGTGTTCAAAGCCCTCCAGTCCCTTGGTTCTCAGAAAGCATCCAGAAGAATGGACCCACAGCCACACATGTCCTCAGCACTGCTAACAGGTGACCATGGACCCATTTAAAGAGGCAAGCAAGTGACCAAGAAGACTGGCATGGCCAGTGGCAGCCATCTTCAAAGGCAGCCTGGGTGGTGCTCAAAGTCAGACCCCTCTGGAACCAGGGTGCTCGGCTCCATGTTCATCCTGAGAACTGGGGGAAGGGGAAAGAGAAACATTCTCTGAGGAGTGGAGGCCAAGCTCTGGCCAGGAGATACACATCCTTCCTTAGAGATGGCATGAGTGTTCCCTTTGCCAGGGTCTGAAGGAGGGGGGAGAGAGGGTCTTCAGGCAGGTGGATGTCCACTGGTTGGGCTCAGTGCCCAGGTGACAGTCTGGAGGAGGGCACAGTGGCCCAACCCATCATTCAGGCTGACCAGGCCAGGCAGTGATCTGTGCTTTAAGTGACCTCTCAGAGTTCTGCCAAGGTCCTCCCAAGAATCCAGGATCTGGGAGACCACATCATGGCTCTGGTAAAATCTGCTTCTTTTAGGGCCAGCAGTGAATTTCTATCTTGGCAATGAGTTCTGTCAAAATCTGTATTTTGCAATAACAAAATACCCTTTACATATTTGGAATAGGAAATCACTGTCTGCTGCCTTGTCTTGCCTCATACAGAAAAAAAAGACAAAAAGTCTCACATTTGTGAATATGTTAGGGTCCTAGGAATAAAGGACATGTGAAAAATAAGATGTCAGATGGGCTTTGGACAATGTGGACAGCGATCCTTCTTCACATGCCCTGCCCAGGCAGCTTCAAGGTTCTGACACTGTCAGGGACTGAACCAGGATGGGCCAGAGTGATGGGATGAATGAGAAGTGGGCAGTGGGCAGTCTGGACAAGAACCACTGTGAGACATGAGACTCTACCAGCATCCCTAGGAAGGTTTGACCCGACACTGACCTTCAGGCTGACCTTGGACAGTCACAGAATCTCAGAGGGAAAGGTTTCTGTCCCCCTCACCCAGGATTTCCCTCCTGGATTTCAGAATCCTTCCTCTATGACTGCCTTATCCTGGAACTTTCCTCAGAGCCTGGAGTCAGCAGGCCCTGAAGCATACTACATGGGGGGGAAGAGAGGAAGGTGTAGGTAGAAATGGGAGGGGGGAGCTGCTCTCTCTCCCTTGGATATCTCTCCACAAGACCCGCCCCTGAAGCTCCATTCCTTGAAGGAGCCAGGTTGGTCTCTCAGCCTCCTCCCAGAGACTCTGGGTGTCGAAATCGCAGTTAGACCTGGGTCACTTCTTTACCTTCCCCCTCCCCTGCTTCCTCTCTTTTATGTGTGGTCTTCCCTCATTAGAATGCAATGTCCTTGAGGGCAGGGGCTGTGTACAGTGCCTGGCACATAGAAGGCACTTCACAAAAGCTCATTTCCTTCCCTCTGCAGTTCATCTGACAAGGTATTCAGCCTCTGGGTGAGGGCTCCCAAAGAAGCACTGGCCCAAGGGGATGGCAAAGGCAGGAAGGGGTAGTGTGGTAGCTACTAGCCAATGGACTTAGGTCTGACCTAATCCTGCCCTCTTCTTTCTCCTCCCTCCTCATGAATAAATCTACCTCTGCCTCTAAGCACAGAACTGTTCAGATGGGGATGCAATTCCTTGCCTCTGGAGGGGCATTTATCCCTAGGCAAAACTGAGGAGCCAATGTCTCTCTCCCTTTCTGCAAAACTCACTCCTGATTTTGGCCTTCCTGTAATCCTAACCCTAAATGCACACATTGCCAGAGCCAGTTCAGTGTTTGGGAGGCTCTGAAGGAAACTGTGGGAGAAAAGAGGCATTAGACTGACTACCAAATGAAAGGTCTACAGAGCCTTGTTCTGACCTCATTGTTGTGTGCCTGTGAAACCTGGACAGTCTGCCAGTGCCAAGTCAGGAAACTGAATAGCTTCCCTTGAAATTGTCTTAGAAGATTCTGAAGATCACCTGGCAGGATAAAGTACCAGACACTGAGGTCCTTACTGGAACTAAACTGCCAAGCATTCAAACTCTGCTTCAGAGAGCACAGCTCCTAGGGGCTGGCCATGTTTCCCAAATGCTAAACATATGCTTGCCAAAAAGACTGTTTTATGGAGAACTCACACAGGGCAAGTGCTCACGTGGTAGTCAGAAGAAGCGATACAAGGACACTCTCAAGGACTCTCTCAAGAACTTTGGAATTGATTGTGTGACATAGAAGACACTGGCACAGGACCACCCAGTATGGTTTGCCCACATCAGAGAAGGTCTGTGCTCTGTGAGCAAAGCAGCATTGAAACAGCTCAAAGGAAATGCAGGATGCACAAATTTAGAGAATCCAACCCAAATGCTCACATGGACTATTTGTGGCTGACCTTTGGTAGAGCATTCCGATTGTGTATTGGTCTGATGAGCCACAGTTGGACCCACTGTAACCTGACTCCAACAGTGATGTCATTTTGGTCCTCTTCAAGAACAAAGAACAACAACCAATCAACCAGCCAAATGGCCTTGTAACCTTTGCCTTGCACAACTTACATTTTCTTCTGGCAGGTATAACCCAGATTCATTCATTCATTCATTCATTCATTCATTCATTCATTAATCAATTATCCCTGAGCCCCTGCTCCAGTTTACTAAATACTACTCATGCAATACAATGGAGAGATCTCTTTCTCCATAAATAGTTGTTCATCTTTCTGGATATCAGGCCCTTAATTTCTTCTACTTAAATCTGACATCCAAGTTACTGGCTGTACAATTTATTTACAGTTGAGCAAATGATAAAACAGACATATTTCTAAGGCTTTGATGCTGAGAAAGATGACCACAAGCATTACCTTACCCATTCCTTCTCTTCTATGTCTTCTCTTCAATTCTTTTCACAGCTGCACCATTGGTTCACTCAGGATAGCAATTAATGTCTCTTTTCAAGAATCCCTTTCTTATTTATTCTCAGGAGAAAGGTAAGACTCAGTCCTCTTAGAAGGGAAAAAAAAGCTTTTTTCTCTCCCCTCACAGTTCCTCTCTAGATGTGACAGTTAATTCTCCAGAACAATCATTAAACTCTTGGTCTCTTCATAGATCATAATTAAAGTCACATTTTTGTGCAGATTGCTCATGTGACAGTTAAACTATAAATCCAAATTTTTATTGCCTCTTCAGCAAGGTGTGGAATCGTAGGTATTTATTTCCCATATGACTTGGACCAAATGGCTAATTCCTTAATTCTGTGACACGTCCTCATGTCTAAAATGTTTTCAGTCCCTGAAAAATCTTAAATTAAATTAAATCTTCATTAACCTTCTGTTTAATACATACATCACAATTAGAACCACTACCAGAGAAGTTGTTTTAAATGAAAATAAAATAACAAATTACATTGGCAACAGCAATAATGGCAGTTGAACAGAACAGATATGTGATACTGAATGTACTAGTATTACAGAAGGAGAAAGTGAGCAAACATGGGGCAGGGATCAAACAACATTCTCCATTGGAGGTGGCTGTATCAGCAGCAGCAGCAGCAGAAGTGATCAGGCCCTCTCCATGCTCTGGTAAGTGTCGCCATCTTCTTCAGGAAGAGTAATTCAGCAAGACATAGTGCCAGAGAACAGCTTCTGACCCTCTATGGAGGACTTACAGATATAAAGAGACAAGAATTATAAAGGATGAGACTACATGGAGGGCTTGGGATCTTCACTGGATCAAGGAGCTTTTCAATAATGCTACAAGTAGTCCTTCTGCTGGTGGCAATGATGGTGGTGGTGAAGACAGAAGTTGGCATTAATAGAATCTTTTTTCCCCCAGAAGACACTGCATCCTAGACTACTTTCTCTAAGACTGGTTGTTCTTTCTCTCAGACACTCCCACCCCTGAAAGAAAAAAAAAACTAGCAAGGAGGAGAAAACATTTTTCTTGTTCCTGTCTTCTCTCAGGCTATCCCTTTGTGACCATCACTTAGCAGCCCCTCTCCCTCTGATGTTCACTATATCATCTCTATCCCCCAATCCAAATAATTCTTGCAGTTACCTCCCAACCCCCAGGTCCCTTTCCCCCTATGTGGTAGCTGGCTCACACCTCCAACTCTGCCATTATTCATGGGAATCTCCACATCCATGTCAAAATTGTCTGGAGCCTCTTGACTTTCTAGTTCATCAGCCTCTAACTTCCCATGGCCTCCATCTTTACAGAGTCTGAATGCAGATTGAAGCAAACTACTTGCTCTCGCTCTTTTTCATTTCTTTTTGTTTTGTTTCCTTTCTTGTTGTTCGTTCCGTTGGTTATAATTCTTCTTTACAACTTGACTATTGTTTAATGTGAAGGTATATGTAGAGCCTATATCGGATTGTATGTCACCAGGGGGTGTGAGGGGGGAAGAGATGGATGGGGAAAAAATCCAGAACTCAAGGGATTGTGGAACTGAATGTTGTTAACAAAAAGTACATAAATTATTTAAAAAGATATGGTGTTTTCCAAAGGTGAATTGACTTGTATGTGGGCAGATGGTCAGTAAGTATCAGAGGCAGATTTTGAACACAGGTCTCTCTGGACTGCAAATATTCCAGCCTTTCCACTGGAGCCACTGAATTATGTGAAGTTCTGCAGAGCTAGAACAAAAACTGTCCAAAATGAAATGAGATGTTGGAAACCTTACAGTGATTCTTGCCAGATTCTCAGAGAAATTTGCAGCCAGGATTTTCCCCAAGGTTGGTTTGGCGAGAATGCAGGCAGAGCAGGGGCTGGCACACTCGATTTCATTCATTTTCTTTATAGCCTAAATTCTGTATTATCTGGAAAAGGCTTTTATTTCAAGAAATTGCCTCTGTCATGACTGAGGGGTTTTTGCAGGTGTGCAGGTTTCCTCTTCACTTAGAGGTCCCACCCTAGACTCCCCCTCCCCTCCCCAGAATCCTCATTTATACCCATACTGTTGCTACCAAACTTGTCACTTACTCTTATCATCTTTAATCTTAATGGTGTTTTGGGGATAAACCACTGTGGTTTGTTTTCCTTGCCCTCCTTTGGCCACAACCCCAGGTGCCTTTACTGGGGCATTTCAAACATGGCCCATTTTAGACACGGCTGCCAGAGGGGGAATCTGAGAATTCAAGATTCCTGTGAGGAATCCTGTCAGGGGCCAGAGCCCTCCTTGGATAGGGACTTGATTCCTGGGATCAGTGATTCCTCTCCCTTTTCTTGATAGCATAACCTTCAGTGACTACCCCCTACTCTTGAACCCTGTGCTGACCGGTTGTCATGTGACCTCTGGGAAGATCAAAGCTGTGTCCTATTGATCCTCTTCAGACAATTTGGTCAGTCAGTCAATGAGTGCCTATTAAGTATTTACCATGTGCCAGACACCGTGCCAATCACCGAAGGGACAAAGAAACAAGACCCCAGTCTAAGGGGAGAGACATCAAGCCACCCACCTTGTACAAACAAGACAGAGATGGGCTCAGCCGCCACATGTTCCCCTTTCCTTTGAGATAGTCTGACAGACAAAGTGTAGACAGCCTCATCTGGAGGGATTATGGGCCCGCCCCCCAGGGGCTGTCCCTATCTCCTTGCCAAGAACCATCCCCCAATCCCAGACAAGCCCCAAGCTCTGAACCAGCTCTCCCAATTCAGACCCAATTTCTATTGGTTTTGATCAATTAGTTGTATTCTTAGAATGTGCAGGTGATTATGGGATGTTTGCAGGTTCTTAGCCTTCCTGGGTTTTCATGGTCTAGATGATGCCAGAATCTCCTTTGGTTCAGGACAATCTTTCAGTGACTGTACACTTCCTGAGGGCAGACACCATCACTTCATTTTTTTTTTTTCAAATCCTTGCTGTGAAGCACTTTGCCTTGCCCAAAACAGGTGCTTGGGCACATTGACTCACGGTTCAGGACTATAGGAACTTTTTCTGCTGGGGTGGGGAATAAGAAGGTCACTCCGTTAAGAAGGGTGCCATTATGTCCCCAGCAGTGGTGACAGGGATATTGGATCATTGCTGCCCCTCCCCCAGTGGCACTCGTGGCATACACTTTGGAAATACCCCTCCAGGCATGATAGGTATACAGCCAGGGTCACCAGCTGTAGGAAAACCTGTTCATCCTAGATGAAGTGCTCAGCCTCCTTTACACTGTGGAGGTCCTCTCTGAGAGGTGTCCCCAACTAAACCCTTGTCCCTTGGGCCGCACACTGTCACCCTTCAGTGTGGGTATGGCCATCTCTGTGCATGCCTCCGGGTAAGCCAGGTGTCTCACTGATGTCCTGGTCCTCCATTCCTTTCAGGGAACTCACTCTTTCCAGCATCAGCACTGACGCTACAGGATCCTGGGAGTGTCGGGTCAGCAATACATATGGCAATAAAACCAAGGGGGTTCAGATCACGGTGTTGGAAACCACAGTGCCCTACTGCCCTGCAGAAAAGATCTGGACAAAGAAGGGTGACTTCAGGTAGGATACAGCCAGGGGCTTCTGCATGGAGTCAGTCTCTAAAACCGTTGGGCTGGTGAGCATGGGTTGTGAGGGTGGAAGCCTGGCAGAGATGATGTTCAATGCCCACTGGGAGCATGTGGTAGGCTGTGTTGCTTGGTATGGGCAGGGCAGGGCAGCTTCTGCCATTGGCTGTCACCACAGCTTTGCCCAGCACCTACACACAGGGTCTGGTACATCCAAGGTGCTGATAAAGCACTGACTGACTGGTAACTAGCTGAGGGCCAGAGACCAGAATCATGAGGCATACTTTCTGGAAGCACGTTTTGGTGCACAAAGGATTTTCCTGGATGTCCCTGGGGGACAGGCAGCATGAGTGACTCATCCATGATCACAAAGCCAGGAACTTTTTTTCCCCAATTTTTTAAACATTTTTTTATTAAACATTTTAAACATTTTTTTTTAATTTATAGTTTTGAGTTCCCAAATCCTTCCCTTTCTCCCCTCCCTCTCTCCCTGAGATGGTAAGCAATCAGACAGAAGTTATGCATGTGCGATTATGTAAAACATTTCCATATTAGTCATTTTGTACAAAAAGACTCGAATAAAAGAAACAAAAGAAAGAAAGTGAAAACTAGCCTGTTTCAGTCTGTATTCAGACTGTATCCATTCTTTCTCTGGAGGATGATAGTCTGCTTCATCATGAGTCCTTTGGGATTATCTTGGATCATTGCATTGCTGAGAAGAGCCAAGTCTATCAAAGTTTTTCATCTTACAATGTTACTGTTACTCTGTACAACGTTCTCCTGGTTCTGCTCACTTCACTCTGCATCAATTCATGTAAGTCTTTCCAGGTTTTTCTGAAATCCTCCTGCTTGTAATTTCTTATAAAATCAGGAACTCTTACAGGCAGGACTTCAACCTGGGTTCAAATCTATCCAAATTCATTGCTTGTTGTAGCACTCACACATCACGCTGCTCTGGAGTGAGGGTGACTGGAGATGTGGGAAACTAATAGCTAACATGGATATAGTTCTTTAAGGTCCACAAAAGGCTTTACAGACAAGAGCTCATTGGATCTTCACTGCAAGGTGGGTGCTGTTATTAGCATCCCCACTTTACAGATGAGGAAACTGAGGCAGGCACAGGTGAAGTGACTGGTCCAGAGTCCCCTAGTGAGGAAGCATCTGAGACCACAGTTAACTCAGGCCCTCCTGACTCCAGGCCCAGAGTTCTAAATGGGGCACTTCGATGAAGATAATTTCGTTAGAGTTCTGACTTGAAATCCCCAATAAGCATTTATAAAGGACCTGTGAAGGCTGACCTTACAAAGACTACTCTTCCCAATGGGTCATCACTGCCAAAGTCAGACAGTTCAGGCCATCCCAGAGTGTCCTTGGCAAGCCTGTGCATTTTATTTAATGTACTTAAAAACACCCTGAGAAAGGCTCCCCAGACTTCCCTGCCCTCCCCAGACTTGCCCTGCCAAAGGGCTCCAGGACACCAGAAAGGCGGAGGAGACACTTTGCCTCAGATGATGCCCCTCTGTAGGGGTGGGTGATGGCTCAGTATGAAGGAAAAGATCATGACCCACTGGGTGAATCTGAGTCTGTCAGTGAAGGCTCAGAATGTAACTTTAAGGCACAGTGCCAGAGACCATTTGAAAATACAGGCTGCTAACTTCTCCCCATTATATAACCTGTCCCCCTAGGCCTGCCTCCCCTGCCCCATTCTGTGCTTTGGATGTGTGTGTGTGTGTGGACGTCTGAGGAACACTTCAGAAAAAGCCTGAGCCCTAGCATTCTGGCCAACAGGATGCTCTCCCATAGAAAGGTCAAGACCCTTTACTCTGATGCCTGGAAACATCCCTGGTTTCTCTTTAGCAATGAAAGCTTTCTATGGTCCTCTATTCCTTCCCCAACCAATACTGAGGGCATCCTGTCATTGTGTATCAATCAAAAGAAGAGACCGCGGAGTCTGCCCACACTGATCGTTCCTTACAAAATCCACACAACCACACTTTTGAAACCTCTATCAAAAGCCTGCTGGGTTCCTGGATTTCTCTGGCATTCATTTGAAAGCAACATATTAAAAATGCTAGAGAATCTCTTTTGGACCAGCCCAGGTTTCTCCCAGGAAGCTGGCTCCAAAGGCTGGGCCTCTGAGATGTGCTCGGCTTCCTGTCTGTATGGAGTCTTTGAAGGTGAGTTCTTCTGGCAAAATCAACGGGTAGGAAGGGAGTGGCAGAAGAGCAGCAGCCACTCTAGGGATGGGAAACGAGGCCACCCGGCTGGAGAAATTTGCTCCCTTTTGGGGCCCTGAAGAATTGAACAATGAGGGGGGGAGAGAATGAGCAAGCTTGGATATGAAGGGTGAGGCTATGGGGTCCTGCTCATGCCCTCTCTTACCTCTGCTTGGAGCAGACTTTGAAAAATGCATTATCAACTGGGGAAATTTTTTTTCAACAAGTATCTTTGATAAAGGCCTCATTTCTCAAATATATAGAGAACTGAGTCAAATTTATAAAAATACAAATCATTTCCCACCTGATAAATGATCAAAGGATAGGAAAGGGAAGTTTTCAGACAAAGAAATCAAAGCTGTATATAGTGATAAAAAAATGCTCTAAATTGCTATTGATTAGAGAAATGTAAATTAAAATAACTCTGAGGTACCACCTTACACCTACCAGATTGGCTAATATGACAAAAAAGGAAAATGTTGGATGCTGGAGGATATGTGGGAAAACTAGGACACTGATACATTGTTGGTGGAGTTTCAAAATGATCCAACCATTCTGGAGAGCAATTTGGAACTATGCCCAATGTGCTATAAAACCATGCATACCAATGGGCAGCTAGGTGGCACAGTGAATAGACTACCAGCCCTGGAGTCAGGAGGATCCGAGTTGACCTTCAGCAAGTCACTTAACCCCAATTGCCTTGCCTTCCCCCATACAAAAACAAAACAAAACAAAACTGCATACCCTTTGATGCAGCTATGCCACTGCTAGGTCTGTATCATAAGGACATCCAAAAAAAGAAAGAAATAAAAGGCCCCATTTGTACAAAAATATTTATTGCAGCTCTTTTTGTGGTGCTAAAAATTGGAAACCAAGGGGATGCCCATCAATTGGGAAATGGCTCAGCAAGCTGTGGTCTGTGATTGTAATGGGATATTATTGTGCTATATGAAATGACAAGCAGGATGATTTCAGAAAAACATGGAAGGACTTATATGTATTGATGCAAAGTGAAATGAACAGAACCAAGAGAACATTGTATACAGTAACAGAAACATTGTTTGATAAAGAACTGTGCGTGACTTAGCTCTTCTCAGCAGCGCAAGGACCCAAGACGATCCCAAGGCACACACGATGAAGCCGACTGTCCGCCTCTAGGGAAAGAGCCAATGCTGTCTGAGTACAGCCTGAAGCAGGCTGGTTTTCATTTTTTTCTTTTATTTGAGTCTTGTACAAAACGACTAATACAGAAATGTTTTACACAGCTGCATCCGTACACCCTCTCTCTGCTTACCGTCTCAGGAGAGGGAGAAAAAGAATTTGGAGCTCAAAACTTTACATAAAAATGTTTAAAGATTGGAAAATAAAAGATTCCAGTTATAAATAAATCAATATAGAATCTAACAAAAATACATTCTCAAATATTGGGATTAAAACTGCAGGGTCTCCGTGATTCAGTTTATCTAGTGATGCGTCGCCTGCTTCAGCCTCTCTTCCCTCTTTTCTGAGATGTCTTTGGGGACACGAGCTCGTCCTCATTGGTTTAAGTTTTTCATTAACTCAGTTCATTTTCTCATCTGTGTCCTCTCTCCCTGAACTGCCTTCTGCTTGGCTGCTTAGCGAACCGTGGGGAATGAAGGTAATTTTTCCTCACAGCTTAACTTTATTGGGAATTGAAATGAATTAGTTACTTCACGATGTCTCAGGATGCTCTCCTCCAACACCAAATAGAGTGTCTTCGTTTTTAAGATGAAAATGTGATGAAGAGTCTGTGCTGAGGCTTCATGCCCAAGAGTTCTTGTGGGTTGCTTTCCTATCTGTGTGGAACCTGTGGTTTCATCCTGCATGCTAACTCCAAGGGGTCACTTTCCCTCTGTGTGCCCCACCCCCCAATCTTGAATAAAGCTTAGGTATGGTTCGTGACCAGATTGCCCTAAACATAGTTGTGTGACAGGTCCCCAGCTCCTACCCAGGCACTCATTGTACTAGGGCCATGTCAGGAATAGAGTAGCCTTTATTCCACACTCTTAGAAAATGTCTGGCCTACCCTTGTCATGGTTCCAATCTTCCAGCTGCAACAGCCACCTTGGTGATCTTCCTTCTCCAACCAGCTGTTGAGGACACTGGTGACCAGCTCCTAATGTCAGGAACTTGCACTCTTGAGGTTATCCATGAGACATTCCCAAAGTTGGAACTGATCAGGAACATCACCTCCCCCCTGCCCAGAAGGTTGGATTCAGGGACCATACAGGGAGAATTCAGAATTCCTCCTTGACAGAGGAATTGGAGGTTCATGAATTCCCTCCTTAAGAGAATGTGCTGCCTATTGTCTTGAAATTCTACCATAAACACCATCCTTTAAGAGAAAGGAAAAACACATCCACATTTACAAACACACACACACATACACATGCACACACATGCACTCACAGATATACACATGCTCACACAGATAAACACTAGCACAAATAGACACACAGTTACACATACACACACAGATATACTCACACAGATACACTCACACAGATTCTCTCTCTCACACACACACACATGTACACACACGCACTGACAGATACACACTCACACACACATTCACACTAACACAGATAGATACACACAGTTACACATACACACACAGATACACTCACACACACAGATTCTCTCTCTCTCTATCTTTCTCTCTCTCTCTCTCTCTCTCTCTCTCTCTCTTTCTCTCTCTCTCTCTCTCACACACACACACACACACACACACACACACACACACACACACACACTCTCACAGCTCCCCCAGGTAAAAAGTCTCCTCAGTGGTAACTCTGGAGAATGGCTGAGCTAGTGTCTCAGCTCAGACCAGCTTTTCTCTAACTCCTCTCTTCAGGTAACCCCCCTCCCCACTAGGAGACTGCCCAGTCTAAGATACCAGTCAGTAAGACAGAAGTGGATATACAGACGCCTTGGAGTAGTGGCTTGCGGGCTGAGCCAGGCGTAAGAAAGACCTGGGTTTGAATCCCTCCTCAGACACACTCTAGCTGTGTGACCCCAGGAAAGTTGCTGAACCTCTATGTGCCTCGATCTGGGCTCAATGGTTCGAGTCTGTGAACCAGGCCTATTCTCTTCCTGAGCCAGGCCACATTTCCTAGCTGTGTCTCAGCCATGGGGCCCCCCAAGACTGTGAATTCAGGGCCACCTGGAATGCCTCCCAGGTGTGGCCCTCAGGCTTCCTAGAGGCCACAGCAGTTCTTCCATACTCCAAGGAAGAAGATGCCTGAAGTTCTCCGTCTCTGTTGTTTTTAGGTGGCCCAGAACCTTGGCAGGGGTGACAACATCCCGACCTTGCCTCTCTTTTTCAATGACCCTGGTGGACCTCCACAGAGGTCCCAAGGAGCCCAGGGCTCGGCGCAGCTGCAGCCCAGCAGGCCACTGGAGCGAGGCTGACCTCTCTGAGTGCCCCACTCCCCAAGAAGTCACCCAGGTGCTCCTCGCCTTTGCTATGGTAGGTGAGCCCATGCCCCTGTCCTAGGGTGCTCCCCTTGTGTGACCAGCAGGATCCAAGGCTGGCTGTCAGGCTGGGTGGGCCTCATGCTGGAGTCGCTTTTGGACACAGGCACCCAGGGCTCTGGGGCATCCAGCAGGGCAGCAACATCCTGAGAACAGACAGGCTGCCCAGCTCCTGGACAAAGGAAGGAGCACTGGGCTGGCAGAAATTTCACTTTGAGAAATTTGGGTTGGAGGTGGACAGGCACGCAGGCAGGCAGGCCAGCGGGCAACCAGGCATGCGGGCTGGCGGGCAGAGCACACTTGGCCGGCTTTGTGGCTAGCTCACTCCCACCTCTGCCTCTCCCAGGCTACACACAATCCCCAGCTACGGGGCTAATCAGAGGCTCTCCCCATCTGGTCAGCCCCATGTCACAGAGCCTGTCCCCTCCCAAGGTTGCTCACTTCTTCCCCTGGGGCCCCCTCAAGCCCGGCTCTGTCCTCTCAGCCCTCCCCCTCTCAGGCTTCTCCCACCGTCTGGCATTCCCAGAGACCTGGATTGTTCCCAAATATACTTGTTCACCTGAACCTGGCCCTGGACACATACCCCTGGCCAAAGCCCAACTCCTGGGCCAGGGAGAGGAGGAGGAGGAAGAGGAAGCCGTGGCAGATTCCAGGCTCCCCACTGCCCCTCTAAACTCACTCTTCCTTTGGGGGTCTTGTGTGAGCACTGCCAAACACTGATGTGAAGCAACTGTGTTGCTCAGTGGTTACAACACTGGACCTGGAGTCAAAGGCCCAAGTTCGAATCTATCCTCAGAGCTATATGGTCACCCTCTCTGCCTCAGTCTCCTCAGCTATGAAATGGGAATAATGTTCACAGGGCTGTAAGCCTTGGACCTTCTCGATAAGCACTCTCACCACTGGGTCTCACAGATCCAGCCCT
Source organism: Pseudochirops cupreus (assembly GCA_028627135.1). NCBI lineage: Eukaryota > Metazoa > Chordata > Mammalia > Diprotodontia > Pseudocheiridae > Pseudochirops > Pseudochirops cupreus. Next base: position 579,003,464 of record CM053582.1, read on the forward strand.
GGGGGGAGGAGACAGAAACAGGATTGCTGGCACTTTTACTTATTAGAAGGGTGATAGAGATGGGCACCATCTGGCCAATGGCCTATCAACTCCCACCCCCTAAGCAGCTCAAAAACCTGGATGATCCTTAACATGGGAGCAGCCAGCACCAAATCCTAGGTTGACCAAGTCTAATTTGTCCTCTTCTTGAATTTGGGAATTTTAAGGGGAAAAGGAAGATCCTTTCTTACCCCTGAGGCCATCCTAGGTTGGCACAGAAGCCCACCACAGGCAACTGGAGACAAGTAGGCACATACCCGCCTCCTGAGAAGAGAGGCTGTATTCATCCCAAGGGAGGTAACCACCTCCCCACCACATGGGCTGAGCTTCTCTGAAGCCTGAGCCCAACAGAAAAAAAAGTATCTATCCCGAGTTTAGCACAGTGCCCGAGACATCAGAGCTACTTAGTAAATGCTCTGATAGATGGCCATCTTCCCAAGAAAGCCCCTTCTAGGGGGAGGACTGGAATATGTAGGCAGCCTCCATAGGCCTGTACGATGACAGAGCCAGGCGTGGAGGGGGTGGGAGTGTTACCTGCTCCCTTGTCCCGGAAGACCGAGGTTTTGACAAAGCAGATTTGGAACATCTGACTCCAGAAGGTGCCTCTTGGACTCCCTTCCCAGCCTCCACTGAGCAGTGAATGACTGACGGAGGCCTCTGACGTCAGCCTTCTATGTCCTTTCAGATGCACATCAATGCCACCAATGCGCAGGAGTTCTCCCTCCAGCTGGCTGCCTACACTGCAGGTGCTTCCAACTTCACTGGGCAGATGGACATCCTCTACCTGGCCCAGATGATGGAGAAGTTACAGGCTTTCCTGGGTGAAGTCAAAGAAGTAAGACCTTTCTGTTGTGGGGTAGAGAGGGAGATGGGCAAAGCAGGGGCACATGGGCACATTTCACCTGCAGGTGAAATAATAGAGTTTGAAGAACTGTCTACATTTCTATGTTTTGTGTCTGATCGTGTCCTTCTGTGTGCGTGCATGCGTGCATGCGTGTGTGTGTGTGTGTGTGTGTGTGTGTGTGAGGCTGGGGGGGGTGGGGAGGTGCTGCAAACACTCCCCAGCCACAAGTATCCTCTGACCTCTGAGAAAGAGAGTGACCCCAGAGCAGGACATAGTTTCACTGTTCAATGCCAGGGAGCTGACACTGGAACATGAGGAAACAAGCCTCACTCCCATCTCCTCCGAGATGTGCAGCACTGTGCCTGCCTCCCTTGCCAGGACTAAGGGCAGGTTCTCTTCATATTCAGTGGTCTGGAATGCCTGACCCCTCACCTAAGCACTTCCTAGTATGGGCTCACTCCATACTCAGTCTGAGCTGCTAGAGAGTTAGATGGGGTGTGCTAGTGCTAAGGAGTTCGCTAGATGTGGTCTAGGAGAGAGTGACCTGACCAAGGTATTATTGGAGGGAGTTCTGAATGATCCAAGACAAGTACATCACTTTCTCTGTGTCTTCCCAGCCTCAGAGCCTCGAACCTGGCAGAGCCTGCAGGAACATCCATCCTTTCCCTTCCATGGGCCCAGCAAGTGCCCATTAGGGAGCCCCCACCTCCAGAGGCAGCCCACTCCACTCTGGCACAGTTCTGGGCATGACAGCCATCCTCCTGAGCAACTCTAAATGGGCTTCTTGGAAGCTCCTGCTCCACCCTCTCATGCTCCAGGTTCTGCCCTGGGTGAAGGAGGGAAAGGGGGCAGTCCAAGCCCAACAAGGCTCATTTCTCTCCCACTGAACAGCCCTTATTTTAATGAAGCTGTCTCAGCTTCTTTTCGCCTTGTTTCTACGAGGGTCGTGGTGAGGACTGAGCAGGGTTATGTCTGTAAAGCACTTAGCACCATACTGGGCACACAGTAGATGCATAATAAATGTATTCCCTCCTCCCCACAATCTTCTTTTCTCTGGGGTCGACACGCCTATTTCCTTCCAGTCACCTGTATGTGACTCAGAGCCCTATTCCTGGCTGCCCTCCCCTTGTCTTGACCACTCACCAAAATCTCTCCTAAAACGTGGAGCCCAAGACTGAATCCCGTGCTGCTGAACGGAGGGGACTTGGCCCTCTCTGCCTGCTCCCTTCTGCCCACCCTTACACCTGGCTGGCATTAACTCCTGACCTCTGCCCTTGTACTCAGCAGAAACCTCAGATCTTCTTTTCAGACGAACTTAACCAGCCAAAGTAGAGAGGCTGATAGTCTGACCCTCAGGAAAATACTTGGCATTTATTCCTATCAGGCGTCTTCTTAGTGACTTTGACCCAGTTCCCTCCCCTGTCCACACCTGTCCCCCAGTGTATTTGCTGCCCTTCCCCCATGGCCTCACCAATTAACATACCACCTATTAGTGCAGTGCCTGGCCCATGGCAGGTGCTTAATAAATGATTGATAAAAATGTCCACCAGCATGGGAGCCAAGAGATCCCTTGGGCCCTCCATTGGGGACCTTCCAGCTTGACATGTTACAGTTGATGATGAATGACTCTTTGGAGCAGTCAGCTCCACCAGTGCCTTGAGTGTCCTCCACGCTCCACGTCCACAGGGCATGAGGGGCTTTGTTACACCCTTTCGACAACATTAACAATGCTCCCTGACCTAAGAGACATTTCACAACTGGGTCAGGGCCAGCCTGGTATGGCAACACGATACATGGGCTATGCATCTCAGCCTAGGCTCAGATTCGTGAGGCAACCCTGCCCCACTTCTTCAAGGCTCTGTGTGGTCTGGGCTGTGAAGGATTCTGAGCCAAGAATGCTTTGCTGACACTCTGGTGATGCCTGCCCTGTTCATAACGAGAATTTGCTGCCAGGCAGTCAGTCTTCACATGTTGAGACAGATGCCAGAATAAAAACCGGATCAGAATGAATCTCCACAGAGATGATGTCATTGGATGCAGACACCGAAAGGATGAGGCTCCTCTGTAGACCATTTATAACTGAAGGGTGTTAGTCTGGTTTATTAAAGACCCCCGCTACCCACAGGTGGTTCAATGTTCCATGGGATGCCTTGGAGTCTTTCCCTCCCATGAATCTCCCAGCTGAGGTCTCCATGAAAAACTCCTCCAAAAGACTCCTCTGCCTTCCTGCCTGACCATCACTGCTGCCAAGGTGAGCAGGCAGCCAAGGGTCTAGGGGCCATCTCATCACAAGCAGTCCCCCTGCTCCCAGCATTAAACCACTCCTTCACTTAACCCAATTCACTTGGAGCCCCCTGAGGACCAGGGCTGCTGCTCGGGACTCTGATGATAAGTCTGGGAGACATTCGTGGCCCCAGAGGATCACAGGACCAGCAACCCTCCTGCTCTGAGGCTGGTGGGGACATGAACAACTCCACTTTGGGTGTAGGAAGCCCCTCAGCAATAGGCCATGGTCTGGCACACAGTGTTTAATAAATGGTTCTTCATTTCTCCACATAAATGTTAGCCATCTCCATCATCCTTGTGGCTGCTGTTATTATTATAATCATTGCTAAAATAATGCTGAAGGCAATACCAGGGACATGGAGGACCAAGTATACAGTGCCAAAGGAAGGACAAAAGTGAACACCACCCCCAAAAGTTTGTGTTGGGGCCTCAAATCTCTTCTAGAGTTTTGGGGAGAACCTCCTTAGAGAACGAACATACAATGAAGTGCGACTAAGCATTGCCCTCAAAGAGAAAAGCAGGCCAGAGGAGCTGGCATCTTCACTGAGCCCACACCAGCATGCTCCCAGACCCATCTAAGCACCAAGAACACTTAGAAACTAAGGGCCAGGGGCGGGACTGGGGACAATACTTGGGGATGGCTGAACAAGTTGTGTTGTGTCAATGTGATGGAATTAACTGCTGTGGCCTAAGAAATGATGAAGAGGAATATTTCATAGAAACCTGGGAAGACTCATATGAACTGATGCAGAGAAGGGAGCAGAACCAGAGGAACCATTTGTAGAATCACAGCAGTATTGTAAAGAGAATCACCTTTGAAAGATTTAGGAACTCTGATCTACACTCTGACCAGTAATGATTCAGCCTTGGTGCCCTGAGACTGTCCAGGACCCCATTGGAGGCTCCTCTGTGACAGAAGACCGGGAGCATCTGAGACAGGACTCTGTGGGGTGGCCCAACCTTTCAACAGCTCAGGGTCAGCTTGACATCTGGACCATCTCTCACCTCCCTTTGGGACACCATCTTTCATGCTGCTTTTCATGGGGAGAGTTCCCAGCTCTTCTCATGCCTAGCCCTGGACACAAGGGGCAGCTAGAACCCACCTACCTTCCTTTGTTGGACTGAACTGAAGGCTACAGTCTGTGATGTCCAGAAACTTGGGGTAGCTGTTCAGGTAGCCCCTGAAGTGAAAGAACAAATTCATCCAGGATTCCTTAATACCCTACAATCCACAGATTTCAAAAAAATTTTTTTTCCTGAGGAAGCCTGAATGCATTGAAGACTCATAATTCAATCTGACTGCAGGATTCACTTCTCCCAGACCTCCAGGGAATTGTGTGCGTGCATCTCAGGACCTTCCTTGAAAACTATCTATTTATGCAGAAACCACAGCTGAGGGATGCAAGCATGACTGGACCTCCCTTCCCCCTCACACAGGAGGTCCTGGTGGGGAAAGCCCTGGACTTCCTGCTGGCAAGGATTCAAAGTCTGGATAGAGATGGTACCTGGCCTCCAGGAGCTTCCAGTTAGTAGGGGCCATGCTCAGATGGGTAGAGACAGAGCTCATGTGTGGGACTAGACATGCTGCGTGTCGTGATTGGCCCTGATGAGAGAATGTTCAGCTTCAGTGGGGGCAGGGCTGGAAGTCACACCTGCCTCCCATGCTCCTCTCTGTTTACATCGAGTGTTTTCTTTTTAACCTCAGTGTTTTTCATTTTGAGCCAAAGTAGGCTGAAAGAGAAGTCATTTCCCAAAGAGATGGGTTTACACATCTGTGCTGAAGGGAATGTTGTGTGAAAATAAGCAGTTGAGGAGAGCGAGTCTGAAATGGATTCATTTTGGACAAGGAATGGAGGAAGGGTCAAGGCACAGGCAGCTCCCCGTGGAGGGCACATCTAGAAAAGCTTTTCTTCCTCCCGCCAGTCACATGCTCTTCACCTAGTAAACACAAACAACAGGAGGGGAGATAAGCAAAGAAAGCCTGGGAAATATCAAGGAGGTAAATCTCGGCAAAGCACGGGCTCCCCATGTTCAGGGCATGCCTAGAAGAGTGGGGGCCGCCATCCTGGTGGCTCTCCTTCCATGGCCTCCAAGCCCAGCCTCCTTCCTGCCTCAGCAGGTAGATTTGGACATTGTTGCTGGAGGCAGGAATGTGAGACTGAGGAGGACTCTCTTCCCAGGAGCCCTGCCCCTGGATGCCTTCCTCTTTTTCAGGCTGTCCCTTCTGCTGTGGTTTCACTTTCTGCCCTTAGGAATGCATTAGATGCTCTGATTGGCTACCCATGACAACTGAATCCCATTCACCTTCCTCCTGTCACTAATCTTCCCTTCCCAAACCCCCGCCTGCAACGCCCCTGCATGTTCTCTGCTCCAACTCTGCTGAAGGAAGGTGTATGACGCCTCAGTTCACTTGTCTAACCTCTCCTGAGCCCTTGCTGCTGCATGGCCATCCTTTTGCTGTCTCCTTACTGACTCCCTATCCATCTCCACAGCATTTTCCCAAATCTCTTTTCTCAAGTTTCTTACATCCCCTGGGCCCCCTCCTTCTCCTCTGACTCCCTATCTCATATTGGCCTAAGGAATTTGAATCTAACATGTGTTCCCTCTTCTTCCCAGCCCTACACCTCAAGTCTCTCACTGTTAGTCCCTGGTCACTTGTCCCTTGTTCCAGCTTCCTCTTGTTTCCTCCAGGAGCTCCCGCCTCTGCCATCCCCTCTAGTCTTTGGTCCCCCCCCCCCCCTTATATGCTGACTCTTCTGTTTTCTGAAAATCTTCCCAGATTCCCCTATCCTTAAATAAATAGATAAATCACACATACATACATACATACATGCATGCATACATAATACCCCAAAGCCTTCAACTGAGTCTGACTTTCTCTCCAGCCATTACTTAGATCTCTGTTCACAAATTCCCAGAAAAGACTGCCTATATTCATTGCTTCTACCCCCTCCCATCCCTTTCATTCCTCTGACCTTTGCAGTCTGGCTTCTAAGCCACCACTGGACAGAAACTACTTTCTCCAAGGTGACTGTGGATCTCTTAACTTTGGGGACCAGAGTTTTTCCAACAGGCATCATTTTTCTTGACCTCTCTGTAGTGTCCAACTTTATGGACCATGTTCTCCCAGATTCTTTCTCCTCCTTAGGAGGACTTCTCAACACTTCTCTCCCCTTGTTACCTTTCTGTCCATCTGATTTCTCCTTCCCAGAAACCTTTTCTGAGTCATTCATGTTTGTTTGGGTGTCCTCTAAACCTATGTCCTGGGCCCCTTTCTCTTCTTTGTCTCTGCTTTCTCTCAGACATTCAAATAGCATCTCTAATAAATAACTGCCTGATCTCCACTCCCAGGCCTGAATCACCAGGTGTCTGCAGAACATCTCCACTTGGATATACCAGAGACATCTCAAAGTGAACTCCTTGTCAAAGCCAGAACCCCTTGTGTTTTCCCCAAAGCCCATCTGACTTCCCAACTTCGTTATTTCTGTTGACAAGACCTTCAGCCTTTTGGTCACTAAGGTTTTCATGACTTAACTCCCTCTCACTCATCCTCTTTTCTAAATAGCCCCCCCAATCCTTTCACATCTACTCCCAAATTCATCTTGCCTCCAACCCCATCAATCCACACTTGTGGCTACCACCACCCTTGTCTGGCAGCTTGCATGGTTGTCAGCTTCCTAATTGACCCCTCTGCCTCCCTTCTACTCAGCTGCCAAACTGATATTCTAAAATGAAGGTGTGGCTATGTTTTACTGCTCCACTCAAGAAGTTCCAATGACTCTTATTGTCTCTAGGATAAAATACAAACCCTTTCCTTTGAGTTTCTTCTGACAGGGTTGGGGGGAGGGCATATTACCCCTTCCATGCTCTCTGCATCCTCCCTGGCCATACTTTACAGACAATAAGCTTTCCCCTACCTCCAGACCTTTGAAGTCTATCCCCCATGCCTATGATGCGCTCCACCCTCAGCTCCTGGAATCCCTAGGTCCCTCCAAGGGCCTTCCACCCAAGGGCTTTCTTAATTTCATCCCCCCTCCCTCATAATTATTAATATTCTTCCCTCTCCCCAAAATCACTTCCTATCTTGTTTCTATGTCTTTGTGACATTTCCAGTCTGCAGAATGTAAACTCCTTGAGGGAACTTTATCCCCAACATGACCAGGCTGTTCCAGGTCTCATGTGTAGCTTCCTCCTCCTCCTCCTCCTCCTCCTCCTCCCCCTCTTCCTCCTTCTCCCCCTCCTGTGTACCATCATACACACCCTCTATTCTTACAGTGCCCAGATGGAACGAACCTTGGCTTGCTCCCCCCATGACTTACATCCTTCCTCTCCCAACATTCCTTGCCATGCAACGTTTAGCACCAGACTAAAACCTGGGGTGGTATGGGTATGTTGACATCCTCTCCACCCCTTGGTGCTGGAGGAAAGGTAAGGGACTTTGGAAATGATCAAATTTCACACCCTCATTTGACCAGTGAGGAAACTGAGACCAAGAGGGGAAGATCCTTGTCCAAGGTCATGCAAGGAGATAGTAAGGAGCAGAGGCAGGCTCCAGTGAGTGCTTCTGCTCCTGAATCAATCCCTTTCTTACTGTGGTGTTGAGCAGAGTGGGTGGGCTTGTCTGCTTCATGTGGTCTGTGGTCTGTCTGTCTGAGGGGCATGCTAACATGGCTCTCACACATGCCTGGGTCTTCTTTCCTGTAGCTCGGAGAGGCTCTGGTCCAAATTGCCAGCAACCTCATATTGATGGATGACCAAGTGCTATGGGAGGCGCAGAATGAGTACAAAGCATGCACAAGAATCCTTCGATGTATAGAGCACGTGGCTGACCAGGCACTGAGTGGTGGTGCTCGGGCGCTATCCAAGGTACTTTATCTGGGGCTTCCTTCATACCATGCCATGAGGGAGGAGGCAGGGGTTGTGAATGGCATCCCATTACAATGCCTGCATGTCCTGAATCCTCAGCCGCAATGCCCAGGCAACCTCAAAAATGAGCACCAAAAGGGTCCTGGGTACTTATGCCCACCATGTTCTTGGGTGACCCTGGCTTTCTCCATCCCATTAGATCAGCTTGTGCTGGGCCAGGGGCGCCCTCCAGTATTTGGGGACATCACATTGGCAGTAGACCATTCTCTGCATTAGCGATGGACTCCTACAAAATGAGCAATTGAGGAAATCCATTTCCCTAGAGACTTGTGTCTGCAGCGGCCCCTGGTCCTTCTCCTTTTCCTCCTTATGCCCCCTCTGAAAGGGCAAGATTAGCAAATAGGTTAATGTTGGTCAATAGCCAGAGGTCAACCCTTTACCATGGGTTCTGACTGGCAAGACTAGTCCCAGCTTAATGAAGCCACCAGATCTCTCTGAACTGCCTGGGGTGCACAATTGTGCTCTTTCCCAGCTGCCTTTGTCGAAGTCAGTCAGGTGCCCCTTGATCATGGGTCTGTGGTTCAGGACCCTGCTTGTCCCTGACAAACATAACCCCATTTCTTTGTCAGAAGTTTCTGAGGGGGGCGGAGCCAACATGGCGGCGTAGCAGCAGCAACACATCGCAGCTCTCACATAGCCACCCCAAAATAC
>CM053582.1:579012709-579046338 GCA_028627135.1 Pseudochirops cupreus
AAAAAAAAAAAAGAATTAGAATGTGCCAAAGGGCAGTCTGGTTAGTATTAAAGGTAGGGCAGAAACCCATGTCTTCCTGCAAAGCTCTGTTTATGGGGCAGCTTAAATGCAGGCCTAGTGGAAACCAAGGAGAGGGCCTAAGTGACCTCTCAACATCCCTGCCTTTCCAAAATATTATATTGATGGGAAAATTAACCTTGAAAAATAAACACATTTTTGCAGCAAATACCAACTAGTTCAACTCATTCATTCATCTATTCATTTGGTAATAAGCATTTATGAAACATCTAATATATGCTAGACAGAGTGCTAGGGGTAGGGGAGAGGATGAGAAAAATATAAAGATGAGTAATACCCTGTTCCTGCCTTGAAGGGGTTTACAATCAAGTGGTGTATGCAAGATATATGAACAGAATATATAATACAATGCCAAATAGAATTTGACAAGGATGTAAGAGAACGAGAAAATGATTAAACAATAATGGTAAATCAGAAAAAAAAAAAAAAGAAGTTTCTGAGAAGCAGCTGACCATGTTCCCTCTTTACTCATCCCCGAAGTGGCCACAAGGCCAAAAGGAGGCCATCTGTGGCAGGTGGGGGGAGGGGATATGTGGAGGCCATGATGCAGAGGCCACAATATAGTCTCTGATACAGTAAGATCATGACTCAGGCCTTTGGGCTTCTTTGTTTAGGGGGCTCTTTCAGAGAACTCAGATCCTCAAAGAGGACTTAGGTCTTAGTAGAAACAGCCCCAGGTGTGGAGTCAGTCAAGAGATGAACCCAAAGCCCATCTCAGACACTTAAGAGCTTCCTTACTATGGGCAAGAGACCTGAACACACAGAACCTCCATCTCTTTATCTATAAAATGGGGACAAAGACCCCTGTAGCATATATCTCTCATGGGGCAAACATCTGGCTGCCCCAAGAGTGTGCCTGTTGGCACCACAATCAGAAGGTCTCTTTCTTTTCCTTGTTTCTGCTTAGTGAGGTAGGTCCTGGAGGGACATGGGATCACTTTTCCCACCACATGCCTTAGGGTCTGGTTTACAAGGCTCCCCAGCAGCTCCCTCTTCACTTCTGTTCCACAGCATTACTCCTTTCCTTCAAAACCTGCTCAGGTGCCCCCTTCACCATCAGTTAGTCAGTCAGTGAACATTAATTAATAACCAACTTTATTCCAGCCTTGTTGAACTGAAATACAGCTGGCCCAGCACCCCCATTTTACAGGTGAAGAAGCTCAGGCTGAGGGGTAATGCAAAGCAAAGCCACAACTCAAACCAGGCCTTCTGACTCCAAATACAGGAGTCTTTTGTCCTCTGTCTCTCTGGAAAAAACAAAGGAATGTTCTGCTTGGTCACCTTGATCTGAAAGCCTGGAGTGGGCCAGGGGTGTCCACCAGGACCTCAGGCCTTAGGAACCTGGCCGCTGTGTCCCCTCTCCTGGAGAGCAGCTGCCATGGTCTACATGATGTCCCTAAGGCACTAGGGAGGGGCTGAAGCTTACTTTATGGGAGATTTTGGTGCCTTGTGGAGGGTGGCTTGGAGATGGGGGAGCCTCAAAGTAGGGAGCCCTGACAGCCCTCAGGCCCTATTGGACAGGTGAGGGGGGAAGGCCTAGAGTTATGTTGGTGGCTGTGAGTGGGTTCCGTTGTTGTCTGTAGAAAACACCCTCCCCATTACACATCTAGCCCTAGGGTCTCTCCTGAGCTCCAGGACCTTCAATACACAGAACTGAATGCTCTGCTTCCTCTCCAAGTCCCCCCCATTTCCACCCCTCTCCATTACTCTGAAAGGCATGACCATCCTCCTGATCCCCAGACTCAGAACTTCAGTGTTATCCTTGACTCCTAGCTCACACTCATCCAACATATTCAACCCATTGTCTAATCTTATTGGTTTTATCTGCATGATACCTCTGGCATTATGCCCCCTTGTTTCCTCTGACACCTTGCCTACTCTGGTGCAGACCATCCTCAGCTCAAGCCTGGACCATTGCAATAGCTGCTGGGGGGAGAGTAGGATCTGCCTGCCCCAGGTCTCTGCCTACCCCATCCATCTTCTACTCAGACACCAAGGTCTTTTCCTAAAGCTCAGCTCTAACTATATGGCCCCCCTCCCCCACTTAATAATTTCCAGGATCGCATACATATAAAGTCCTTTGCTTAGTGATTCAAGCCCTTCACAACTTCTGGTGTTTACATACTCTACAGTACAGCTGCACTGCCCCATTGACTGCCCCTCCCAGAGGACTTCATCTCCCACCTCCATGCCTTTGCCTGGGCTGTCCCCCATGCCTGGAATTCTTTCCTTCCTCATCTCCATCCCTTAGCTTCCCTGGCTTCTTTCAAGACAGCTCATATCCCATCTTCTGCAGGAGGCCTCCCCCACAAAAAAATTAGCATAGTCCCTTCTTCTCTGAGATTCCCTTCCATCTATTCTGTATGTGGCATGCCTTAATTATTTACATGTTGTCCCCCCCTTTAGAATGTGAGATCCTTGAGATTGAAGCCCATACTTTTGTCTTCCTAGCATCCCCATGAGTTATCCTAGGGTCTGGTGTGTAATAATTACTTAATACATGCTTGCTGACTAACTGAAAGAGGGGGATGGGTGGGAGGAATATTATGGATGTAGAATCAACAAGATTTGGCAAGTGATGGCTATAGTAGGGGAGAGTTAAGGATAACTCTGAAGCAAAGACTGAGGGGACTAGAAAGATGGGGGAGGTTTCCCCTTCCCCTTCCTAGAGAGAAAATTTGGAGGAGGGGAGAGTTCTATGGGAATGACCTCATTCTAGTATCTGTGGAGCATCAGAGATTGATGGGACAGGTCTGTGGAAATGATCAGTAAGGTATTTTCAGTGAAGAACTGAAAGCCACCAAGCCAACAGCTTACTGTTGGCTTACTTACTTACTTACTTGAGTCCACAAAGGCTAAGGACCTTGAGAAGAGGGAAAGAGAGGCCACCACAGGCCTGGACCAAGTATGGGATGATACCCAGGCTAGGAGGCCTAGTAGTACTTCATTATCTAACCACAGAGATCGAGAAAGAGAGTTTGAAGAGGGAGAAGGAAAGCCTGTGTCATGGAACCCAAGGGAAGAGGGTGACCTCAGTGCTAAGGGCTCCAGAGAGCCCATGGAGGAAGGGGGTGGAAAAAGTTCACTCCATTTAACAGCTACAAGAAGATGGATCTTCTTGGAGAAAGTCATTTCAGTCACACAGGGAAGCTGAAAGCCAACTTTCAAGGAACAGAGAAAGTGAGTGGGAGGTGGGTAATTGGAAACAGCTGCTAGACAGCATCTTGGTGGAGTCTGGTGGTGAAGGGAAGGAGAGCTCTCAGTTGCTAGCTCTGGAGAGAGCTAACCAGGAGAAAGGCTTTCAAAGGAAGGGGCTGCTTGGGCATGCTCCCTCATCAAGTACAAGGAAGGAAGGAGCCAGGAAGTACAATGATGTTAAAGAGAGTGAGAGAGATGGAGTGGGCTGTGCTCCCAGAAGATCAATAAGGAATAAAAGAAAAACCAGAGAAACTAGAGAAGGAGAAGGAAGTTGTTCAGAAGAGGTAAAAGCAAGCTACTGTAGTTAATGAGGTGAGGAGAGTTCTGTAGGGAGTTGGCTGTAAGAATTACTAGCAAGAAAAAGGACTGTGGGTCCTGCCTCCACAGACTATGGAGAGCAGGGAGACTTTTGTCATCTCACATACTGAAGGTGCAATGTTTTTATTCCTGGCATGGGCAAGTGACTGTGTTCATAGTGCAGGCTTAAAGGCTCCTTTCTACAAGCCAAATACCTAGAAGAGGCATGTGGAAGGGAATGAGAAGGGTCAGGGATAACTTGGAGCTTGTAAACTTGAAGATTTGGTAGGATGGAGGCACCCTGGACAGAGAAGTGTGCAGCTGACAAATCTGGGAGGGCTACCTAGCGTGTTGGGTGACACAACCAGTTCTGTGCTGGTGGGATGCACAATCCAAGAGCAATGGCCTTCTGTAGGCCTCCATCAATCACTTGGTCCTTCCTAGGTGCTTAGTACTTGGCCAGAAGGGCCAAGCTGAGTTCAATCCAAGTCCTTCCCCCATGGTCCTTTGCCTAGAGACCCTATTCAGGTGTTCAAGCCATGAACCTCCCCTAAATTGGAGGGGGAATTGTCCCTCAGCTCCAGCCTATATCCCTGTTTGCATAAAGCAAACTCGTGAATTCATCCCATGTTCTGGGACTATTAGGAGTGGAAGAGGGAGAGGAGGCTATATGATAGTGAACAAGAATGCTTAAGGCCATGTAGAGGTGACTAATATTTCTCTATCATCATGGGTTCATCAATAAAGCCTATTCCAAGAAATCAACTCTGAGTATCCTTGATTGGATAGGACCAGGGGAACCTGTTGAACCTGGGATCAAGATAGATCCAAAAGGAATTTGAGTCAAATCTAATAATTCAACATTTACCAGGGTTGAATGTTAATTCTCTCTTCTGGGTCCAAAAATCACCTTCTCAAGTATGATGGAGGAAGCACAGCTAGTAGGTATTCCTCTGACCAAGCTGGCAGGTCCATCTGTATCAACAATGTCCTCTTAGCCTGCAGTAAGAGAGCATGACTTAACTAAAGAGCATCCAGGCACTGGAGAGTGATAGCATCATCGAACTCAGGCTTAGGGAAGCCACATGAAGACCACCTTCCATTCTGGAAAGATTGTTCATTTTTCTCCACTTTCTGAAGGTGATTGGTAATCTGGCATGAGTCCAGAGAAGGACAGCTTGATGACTCTCTTCATTTCTTTGAAGGGCTAGCTTTGTTCTTCTTGGCTTCAGAGGACAGACTAGAAGCAGTGGGTGAGTGTTCCAAGGAGGCAAGGTTAGTCCAGATAAGGAAGCAAGGCTGTCCAAGATGGAGCAGACTGCCTTCAGTGGGAGGAGACATTCTTCCACTTGAGGTCTTAAAGGATACTTGTCAGGTTTATTGTCAAGGACATCCTCATGCCAGGATGAGTTGGACCAGAGGAATTAAGGTCCCTCCCAACTCTCGAGTCTGTCATTCTTCAGTTCTGTGGAAGGGAGAGAGATTGAGGACAAAAGTAGGGGGTTTGGCCTCAGGGAGGAAGAAGGTCTGAGCCTGGGAGGTTTTGTGATATGGAGTAGTGCATACGGGAAATCTCAAATTGCATTTTCTCTATTTACTCAGTGAACCTGAGCATGACAGTCTCCACTGAGCAATGGAAGAAAGAACATGAGTTTGGGGGTGGGGGTGAAACTATCTGCATAAAGAGACAGCTAGGTGGCACAATGGATAAAATGTTGAGCCTGGTGTCAGAAAGAACTGTGTTCAACTCAAGTTTCAGACATTTCTCAGCAATGTGACCCTGGGCAAATCACTGCACTTATGTCCACCTCTGTTTCCCCAACTCTAAAATGGGAATAATAGCACCTCACAAGTGTTGTTTTGAGAATCAAATGAGATAACATTTGTAAATATCTTAGTACAGAATCTAGCACATAGTAGGTACTTTTAATAAATGCCTATTCTCCACAGAAGAATGCTAAGAATATTCTCTTCAGGAAGTATAACTCAGAGTCCATCAGGGAGGCCTGTAAGGATTGCTGTGCAGTAGTGAGCACTGAGTTAAAATCATCCCCAAAGGTGTTCAACAGCCCATAAGTAGGAGCAGAAAAGAGAGATGTTGATAGTGACCAAGATTTGGGGTCGAAATAAAGTTAATGGCTCTAAGAGAGGGACAAGGGTTCAAAGACAGAGAGCTCTGTAGCGTGAAAATGTTCCTAGGCAGGGCTTGAAGGATTGGAGAGTGAAGAGGGAGGGGCAGGAGAAGTGGAGGCTATTACAAAGTCCAAGAAAAGCAGTGGGAGAACTGCAGTGGAGGAGGTGTTGCCGAGGAATTTCAGATTCAGGACCCTGGACATCTCCCAGTTACAGATGGATGATGGTGGGAGAGAGCACCCGACCTGGGGCTCATGACTTAGCTTCTGCACACTCCCTATGTAATGCAGGGAGAGCTGCTTCCCCTCATCAGCCTCAGTGTCTTCATCTGTCAAATGAGGGGTTTTCCTCTAGTTCTGTGATCCCAGAATCCTGAGAGTTATCATCAGACTGTGCCTGTGGGGCTGAGAGCTATGTTCTGACCATACCTATAAGAGGCTGAGCATGCAGCCAGTCAGTCAGTCAACACACAGTTGTGAAGCACCTACTGTGTGCTAGGCCCTAGGTAAGTGCTTGAGATATGAAGAAAGGTAAAAGATAGATCCTGCTCTCAAGGAGCTCACAGTCACTCATAGGGAGAGACAACAAGCAAACCAATTACACACAGACAAGATGTAGTTAAGATGAATGGGGGGGGGGAGGGCCTCAGAAAGGCTTCTTGCAGAAGACAAGACTTTAGCTTGGATGGGTAGGAAGCCTGGGAAGCCAGGAGGAGAAGGAGGAGAAAGAAGAGAAGGAGGAGAAGGAGGAGGAAGAGGAGAAGGAGGAGGAGGAGGAGGGTTCCAGGCACAGGGGACAACCAGGGCAGTGAATACCCCCCCAGGTGAGGAAAGGGAAGGTCCTGTGGGAAGAAGAGCCAAGAGCTGAGGACCTATGTCACTAGATCTCAGAGTATGTAAAGGGGCACGATATGTGAGGAGCCTGGAAAGGTAGGAGGAAGCCAGGTTATAAGAATTTTGGGGCTGCCTTGGAGGAACCAGCATGGGTTGAATGGGAGAAGAGGGTGACATAGTCGGACCTACATTTTATCGATTGACTAGACTAGACACTAGAGTGGTGGGAATTGGGAAGTGGGTAAACTGGGAGGACTAGCTGTTTAGATGGCTATCCGGGGGGAATGAACCACAGTCCTTAGGCTAGGCCCTGGGGGGAGGCCAGAAGAGCTCAGAGAGAGAGGAGCTGGTCTCATATTTGGGTTCCTTTCTGAGCATGGGTGCCAGGGCTATGGGTGCTCTGGAGCCCTGGCAGGCTCACCCATCGTTCACTGCAGGGGAAGCTGATGCATGGCTAAGTTTGGCTGATAAATACTCAGAACTGGGGCCTGTCTCCCAGCCTCTCACATGATGCCAGCCTCATCTGCTCCCTCTGGATGGGAGCCAGACAGTAATTAGCAGCGGTAAATTGGCTCGTTGGAAACATGATTTCCTTTAAACTTGGGTAAAGAGGAGACACGCCTCAACGCAGCTTGAGTTTCCAAAAGGCACAGTATTTTCAGAAAGCTCTAGTGAGTGGCTGGGGCCAAATATCCTGTGTATGTATGTATGAATTCCCACCCAGATACAACCCGGGAAGTCCATTTAGGTGGAGAGGGGCAGGAATTGTAGAAATTAATGAGCAAAAGTCAGCAGTCAAAATGGGGGGGGGGGAGGTGGCTGGAAAGCAGAGAAAAACTCAAGAGGCCAAAGTAAGGGCCAGGCTGGGTGTGGGACTCATTTGTGGAGCAAATGGAGGTTAACCCATGCAGCTCTTTGAAGCAGAGAATGTTCCTAAGAGCACAAGGGAGCATGCAGCCTTCATATAGCATGGGAAGAGTCTTTGGGCTGAAAACTGGGTTCCCCCAATCTGTGAGCTCTGACTAAGGGCTCTGGGCTTAGAGCTCTTTCTGACAGATTTGCTTCTTTCTACATACACTCTGCCTAGAACAGACAGTGTGCATGAATATTCATTGGACCCATGCACCATGCCCCCAGAGCACTCTTGCAGGGAGGTTGGGCAGCTGAAGACTCCAGACCCATGTCTCCATCCCTTTTTTCAGGTCTCCCCTAACATAGCTCTGGAGGCTTTGGCCATCCGGCCTTCGAGCTTCAGAGGGATGAGCTGCATAGTCTTCCAGAAAGCTCCTGGGGAGGGAAGCCTCCATTCGGAAGAAGCCTTGAATTTTAAATGTGACAATTCCAAAGCTCTGTGGGATGGATGGGCGGATCTTCCTGCCAAGGTAGGCGATCTCATTTGTGAACAGAAATGTCTTTGGCATTTCCTATCAAATATCAGAAATTCAGCAAGCTGATGGTGATGATCAACATGGCCAATGACTTCTTAGGGAGAGGCCATGGAGGGGACATCAAGGCACGTCCGTGACTGTGCTGTGGGGAGATATGTCAAGTGGGGGGAAGCATTCATCGGGGTGAGAGATCCTGGTGTTTTTTCTCCCCTGAAGTGAGATGCTTGAGAGATAGAGTGGCCTTAGAAGTTCTCGGGATCCCAAAAAAAAGTCATTAAAGGATAAATTAATAGGACCTGGTCATGTATTTCTCCCTCTTACTCAAGTGGTGCCCTAAAAATAAGAGGGAAAGATGGTTTTACTTTTTGTTGAGTATGCCATTGATACTGAGTATTGCAGAGAGAAACTCGGTTATCTTTAAAGATGTTGGTATCAAATGGAGGACTTAGGTCTTCAAATCTTCCCTGCCCTTGGAGCTCCAACAAGCCAAGCCCCAGGTCACTTTGGCTTCTATTCCTCTGGTATTTGGTGGATGAGAATGTACTTTTAACCTGTTGCCTGGATCGCAATATGCCTTTGATAGATCTTCTCTGATTATCTCACTGCTTGCCAAGGCAGGGCCTGGAATCTCAGATAATCTTGGAAGTGTGTTTCCTCATGTGTCTCTTCAACAAACATCCATCCCACAGGTCTACCAAGGCCTCAGAATGAATCTCTCTCATTGGACGTATGTGGAGGCTTTGGGAGGATGAGGCCCAGACTTGACCAGGGAGTTCCTCTGGGAGATTAGGGTCCAGTAACTTGAGAGTAGCCAAAATGAAAGTGAGAATGTCCACTAGACTGGTCCAGAAGTGGAGCTCAGCAGATGTAATGCATGAGGGTCTGAGGACCAGTCAGACCCAGGACAGACTCCAGAACCTTTCACTGAACTCAGCCAACTTCACTGACCACTTTAATACTGACTCACCTTCTGTGTGTGCAATGCAGGAATATTCCAAATCAAACTTGTTTTGTCTGGAATTTTAGCTCTGGCGTCTCTGAGCTGATTTGTTGATGGCTGTGAATTTGGGGGTAGAACTGAATGGAGCCAGCAGGCCTCTTCTGCCTTTAATGAAGGTGTATTCACACCTGGGGGCACCTTTGATGAAGGTGTGTTTGCACTTGTGTAGGGAGGCATCAGTAATTACAGTTGGGCCCAGCTTCCGCACCTGCCTAATCAACACCTAAACCCACTTGTTTCCTCTTTCCTTATTGCTGTATGGTCTTTGTAGGGTGGGGGAAAGGGCCCCCCAGCAGTGTTAATGAAATCCCAAGGCCAAAAACACATCTCCCCCACCCCCAGCCTCATCTACCTTTTGGAGTGTTGGTGAGGACCAGACAAGAGGCTGTGTCTAAAGGTTTTGTAAATCTCAAATACCTTCATGTATTTGCTGTTATCTTTCTAATTTTGCATGTTGTATGCTCTGTTGACTGACATGAGTGCAAGTGTGCAAGGGCCTACCACCCTTGGACTATGCTACAATCTTAGGACTGACCAGGGAGGCCATTGGTTTGTGGCTGTGAGAAGGGAGGGACCCTGCTGTGTCTACACTTCTGAGGCCATTTGGCCCTGAGTCCTTGGTCAGGAACCCAAGTCCTCTCTGTACCTGGGGCCGTGGGGAAAAGAAGGACTATTGTGTGCCAAGGTTTCCCAGAGGAGTAGGAGCTACCTGGGTTTTCCCTTGGAAATGATGTCTCATGCTCATTGAGGAGGCAAAAACCATGATCCCTTGCTGCCTCCTGCCTGTCCTGGGTCAATCACTTAGGATGTCTCAGCCCACATCACCCTGATGTGTTTAAATATAGACTCACAGAAATGTGCATGTCTGTAGGTGCAAGGATGTAGGAGTAAGGGGTGGTGAGGATGAATTCATAATCCAAACAAAGCTACCAGAGGGGAATGGGTTCCTCCAATAGTCATATGAGGGCTTCTCTTTTAGATGGAAAAAAATAAGGCCACCCCAGGCAAAGTCCCAGGGCTTTGCTTTCTCACTCCCTAGAATATCTACTTGAGATTCAGGGGTCAGAATTATTCATCTCTAATCTTCTAATTACTTTCAACAGGTGCACACACACGTGTATAACTTTTGTATGCTTCTCTCTGTATGTCTGTCTGATCCACACTCATCCCCTCTCACCCTCTCCATCTCTCTCTTTCTCTCTCCCTCTTTCCTTCTCCCTCCCTCCCTCCCTCCCTCTTTCTCTGCATGCACATGTTAATGTGAGCTTATGGCTTCCATGTGCCCTTATCTAGAAACCTCCAGGTTTCATAGTGAGAAACTTATGAAGATGTACCCTCACTCCTGCTAATTCCACACAGGAAAAGAAGTATCTTGTGTCCACATGAGATCTATAACCCACCTTCCCTCTATGGCAAAGCTTGGCACAGACCTGGTCTTTCAATGGGACCTGAAGACAGTGAACAAACCCTCCAGTCCTTTGCCTGTGTAGTGATTGCAGAGAGAGTGGCCAGGCAATAGAGAGGAGGAGTGTCCCTGAGTGGCTCCTCACCTACCCTGGGATGTATGGGAAAGAGCATGGAGCAGAGGAGCTGTCCAAGGTCGCTGACTCACTGTGCAGACATGGCTAAGTGGGGACGGCTGCTGCTGCTACTGTGGCTTTTGCCTCTAGGGCCTCCCCCTCTCTGCCCTCCCCCTCTCTGGCCTCCCCCTCTCTGGCCTCCCCCTCTCTGACTATCTCCTCTCTGGTCTCCCCTCTCTGACCTTCCCCTCTCTGGCCTCCCCCTCTCTGGCACTGGTTTCTGATTTCTTTGAGCCATGGGAACCAAAAGCACTAGGGTGGTCTGCTTCCAGCATTCCTGCAGTCATTCACAAGTGGGCTCATTTGTTCAGGAATCACTGAGTCCCAGCTGTATGCACACGCCAGGGCTGGGGGAGGAGGCCATAGTAGACCCGGAAGCAGGGCAGCCCAACAAGAGCCCAGCTGTTCCAATTCCTCTTTCAGTGAGTCAACAAACATTTCTTAAGTGCCTGCTGTTTGCCAGGTCCTGTGCTTAGTGCAGTGGATACCAAGAAAGTGAAAGACAGAGACCCTGCCCTCCAGGAGCTGGCATTTCCCTGTCCAGCTTTCGCTTCTCCTCCCAAACCCTTAGGATATGGCACCTTTGGGTACCTCTCTTCCATGTCAACTGGACAGAACTGGCTTCTGTCCTGTGGTTGACTGGAGCTGAACAGAACAGGCCAGAGACAGGAGAGCCAGGAATCAAACAGAAGTTTAATTTCAAAGTGAGGGAGATGGCTTGCAAGCAAGGAGGGATCTAGACACATGTGCCAGGCCCCACTGCCAGTGGGGGGAACTGAGGCAGTGTGGGGAGATCTCAATACTTGTACCTACAGCTACACCATAAGTGGAGCTCTGGTTTGATTCATAGCTGGACTTCATGACCAGAACATGGATACAGCAGGTGCTGATCAAAGCACTACAATAATTGTATGAATTTGCCAGAGGGATGGTTGCAAAGTATTGTTGTTATGCCAACCTTAGAGCATGGCCTGCTTGCTGGGCTTCAGCTTTTGAAAACAGGGGGTCTCTCAATTATCCTGACATTTACTACCCCTGCCGCATCCCACCAGTGTCTGACCAACTCATGTGACTTCTTTCTAATCTCTTATCATATCAAAGAGAGCCAGGTTGGATTGTTATGAGTGTTTCCTGGCCACCAAGGGAGACTGTAGTAAATAGAGAATAATGTCATCAGAGAGCAGAGTGGGCAGAGGGCTGGATCTGGGGGGAGTGGGCATGCTTGTCTGTTTGTACCAGCTCTGATGCCCTTTTTTAACTGTGGAATCCTGGGCAAGTTCTGGTCCCTCCTCCTTTGGGGGTCTGCTTCCTTCCCTCTGATGTGAATGGGTTGGGCCAGCTCACCATGATGCCTTCAGCCCCTTCTGGTTCCAGCAACCTGGGATCCTCCCTCTGAGGTGACCTCTGGTTAAGGCTAGAGGGTAGCCACTGACTCCAGGCTGAATTAGCCCCCTCTCCTCAAGGGCCACCATCTTGCTAACTCTTCTGAGGCCAAAGGCAAGGCTCCTCCCTCCTTCCTTGGAGTGCTCATAGCTGCCAAGGGAAGTATTCCCATGCCCTCTAAAGCTATAGTACATGCCCAGAAAGAAAGCCTTTTTGGCTGGCACATGGAGAGTGGGGAAGGGGCATGCCAAAGTGGAACATCTGAAGAAGCTGGAAATGGGACCTGGGGCCAGACTGGGAAGGGCTTGAAATGCCAAGCAACAGGACTTGTATTTGGTCCTTGAAGCCAGACGGAACCATGGGAGCTTCTAGAGTAGGGAAGTGAGTGGTTGGAAATGTGCTTTAAGAAAATCTCTTCGGCAGTTCTGTGGGAGATGGTTCAAAGAAGAGAGAGGCTGGAGGCATGGAGAAGAATGCCTGTGTGTGTTTAGGCAAGTCTTTTCCTGGTTCTGTGACTCAGTTTCCTCCATAACAGAGAGGAATTGGACTTATGCTCTCTCTCATCCTTTCCAGCTCTAAGGTGTTTGAAACTCTGGATGTTCAGTGGGAGGGCATCTCAGAAGGAGGGTAGAACTTGGCTGAGTTGTGGACTGAGATAAGTGAGTGGGCAGGACCCAGTAGAGATAAGCATGTAAGGGAGGTAGATGGGGCAGAGCACCTGGGAGGTGATGAGGACCTCCTGAGCACCAGACAAAGGAGCTAAGGCTGCATAATTAAGAGGAGGGCGAACAATGGCACGTTTTCAGGCACCTCCTCCTGTGTGAGCCACTCACAATTACTTCCCACAGCTCTGTCTTTCTCCGCCAGAGTTTCTAGTCCCAAGGCACTTTACAATTGAAATTAAACCATCTGTTTTAATCATAAATTTTTTTAACCTAAATAAATTACAACAGGGAAATCAAAACTTGATCAGCTGCAACCACCCTGCTGGAACATGAAAGCCCAGGTGGAGACTCGAATGGCACTTGTCTGGTTGGCCAGACCCCGGGGCCATGAGGGGCTGGGGCCTTTCTGAGCCTTGAGCTTATAGCTCTTTCTGCAACACTCCCTTTGCATCCATCACCTGAAGGAGCAGACAGGGTGAGAGGAAGTCACATCAGTGATTGCTGGACAACAATACAGAGAAGAAATTCTCCCCTCTGGCCAGCACTTGGAAGCAGAGGCTGCTCTTCTCAGGGCCCAGACCTCACCCTTTTACTGTCCTCCTTGGTACAATG
Source organism: Pseudochirops cupreus (assembly GCA_028627135.1). NCBI lineage: Eukaryota > Metazoa > Chordata > Mammalia > Diprotodontia > Pseudocheiridae > Pseudochirops > Pseudochirops cupreus. The sequence goes on from CM053582.1 coordinate 579,025,877, forward strand.
GATGACCAGAGCCTGGTCCTCTTGTCACACTGGCACATGACCGAACAGCATCAACAAGATGGCAGAAGAAGGCAGGTGTCCCTGGAGTCTTCTACTCTTGGGACAGCCATTTTGTTTGGCATGATGATGCCCCAATGCATAAGTGCCTGGCTTCTTCTGGAAGAAATGGATCTTTCAGGTTCATCTAAAAATTAGCTTTGGTGAATTAAAATAATTTTGAATTACTACCCCTGCGAATTGGCAAAGATGACAAAAGATAGAAATTGTCCCCAGTGAGGGTGAGAGGAAGAACACGAGCACAACAATGTTCTCTTGGTAGGACCATGAATTTGTCTGGAAAGTCACTCGTAATTATTCAAGTAAAGTCATGCCTACCCTTTGACCCTGTGATTCCAGCACTAAGAGTATGTCCAGGGCAAAGTCAGCAGTCAAAAGAATAGGCCCATTTATCAGTGTTTGAAGAAGTAGACTATTATATGCTAAATAGCTCTATAGTCTGTGTGTCTTTGTATGTGCATGTATGTGTATATGTGTGTCTGTGTGTACACGCATGTGTGTGCACGTGTGTATCTGTGTGTCTCTGTGCGTGTATGTCTCTGTGTGTGCATGTGTGTGTGTGTCTACATGTGTGTGTAGCTGTGTGTCTCTGCGTGTGTGTGTGTATCTCTGTGCGCATGTGTGTGTATCTGTGTGTGTCTGCATGTCTGTGTGTGTGTGTGTGTCTGTGTGTATGTATGTATGGGGGGAGAGGGGAGAAGGAGAGGAAGACAGACTTTTTGTGATGGCAAAAACTAGAAATTGCAGCAGTCATCAAGGAGGCAAAGCTGAAAATAGATAATCTCTTGCATGTGATGGAACCGTGTCATATTATGAGAAGGGGCAGAGTGTGCTGAGGGTTTGGGAGTGGGGCTCATTCCCTGGGTTTTAGAAAAACCTTTCAGAGAAAGATGAAGAGATGTGCACAAGAGGGTGCAGCAATTAGATGGGTTTGAAATTGGTGGAATGAGTTGGTGGTTCTCACTATTGAAAGTAGCTAGTGGAAGACCCTGGACTATTAGACTTGAGTTAGCAGCTGGATAAAGACTGAGGTGAGATTTATATCAGCAACAATCATGGCATTCACCTTTAAGAACTACAAAGTACTTTACATATGTTATTTCTCTTGAGACAGTATTCAAACCCAGATCTTCCTGACTCCCTACCACTGCCCACCCAGCGACCAACAGGGGCACATGCAATATCTTACAATTGAGTTTAAAACAACAACAACAACAAAGCACTTCACAAGTGCAAGATGGGGAAATCATGCTCAGACAGCAGTTTGACAAAGATATTGGGATCCTAGTAGTCAGTAATCTCAATTTAAGTGAATAGTGCCATATGAGAACAAAATAAATGATAGCCCAATCTTGGCCTGCCCTCAATGATTTGACTTCCAGGCATAGGGAGGCATGAGCCTGGCCATCCCCTGCCCTGGCAAGGCCATGTTGGGAATGTTGTGGTCAGTCCTGGACACCACAGTTTGAGAAGGACTTGGGCAAGTTGGTGAGGAAGGAAACCAAAAGACCGGCTGAAGGGACAAGGGACATTTAGCCTGGAGAAGGAACGATTCAGGGGGAAACACAGAAACCACCCAAAGTACTTGAAAAAGTATCAGCACCAAGAAGACAAGGGAAGGCATCTCATGAGGTGGTATTTGATCTGAGCCTGTGAGGAGTCTAGGGAGTCTGAAGTAGCAGCATGAAGGGAACGCATTGCAGGCATGGTCACAGCTTGTGCACAGGCAGGAGGTGGGAGATCTCGGGCTGTGCATTATGGAAAGCAGTGGCTAAATGGGCTACTTCCCTCTTCTGGGTAACTGGTGTGAGTCACTTACCCTCTCAGAACCTCAATGGCCCCATCTGTAAAACCAAGATAGTAAGACTCACAGCACTGCCACACACAGTGCTTCTGAGAACTCAGGGGGTGCAAACCGAACCCTGATGCTGTTCCCAGGTCTCTGCTTTTTCTTTCCACATCTCTTTCTTCACCCAATTCTAGATGTGATCTTATCCTATTTGTGTTTGCCCTGACCCCTCAGTTTTCCTTGGGAGATTCAGAGAATGTTGAGAACAAAGACCGCCCCCCCCCCCCAACAGATGCTTAGACCACAGCTACTCATTCCACATCTGTCGGGTTTCTCATCATTCAGCAGCTTCTCCATTCAGAACCCCACTTCTTCCAACAACTTGCCTGAAAATGGGGCCTTAAAGGGGAATGGACCCTAGTCTCCATTCTGACCCTGCTCCTCTCACACTCTGACTCAGATATGGGACAATGTCAGAACTATTAGGAGCATCTAATTCAGTTGGGCTTGCAGCCCCTCACCAAAAGTGCACTCATTAAGTCTCCAATGTATCAAAAGTCTGATGCCTGGACCGTTGTCCCTGGAAGGAGGCCCCAAAGGCCAATCCTGTGAAGTGTCCCACTCTCCTCTTAGTGTTAAATGTTTATTTTTCAACTAGGCTTCCCTGGACTCCAGAACATCTGCTTGCCATGTGCTCCGAAAGAAGAGAGGGGAGTAAGAGTGGAGTGTCCACAGCTACCTTCATTCCTGAGACATGCTCGAGAAGCTTTTCACTCTTTCTGAGCCTTGTTGGAAGCTGGTTTTGTTAAAGGGGTGTGCTCCCCTAATTGGCTACTTGGAGTCCAGGAGAGGTATAGCATCATCCTGGATGTATCCCAGCTCCCCTCCTTGGTCTTCTCTGGGCTGAGGGAGATGTTGCCAGGCCTAGGGCTGATTCTCAGGCTTCTTCTTAGCAGGATGAGGTTTCTCTGTCAGCATAAGTGCCCAGGGTTTCTGTGGGGGCATTAAGGTTTGTGAGGATTGCACTAAGGTCATTCAGTCAGGGATTGTTTGGGCTCTAAATTATAGGGGGTCTGAATATGGAGAAGGGCCCTCTTATTCCTGAGGCCTCATCTATCTGGGATTCTAGTCTCAGGATCTCCCCAAACACCTGGTCCTGGTGCAGGTGCTGTCTGTGGTACTTGGACTGTATGATTTCTGATCCTTGAGGATTACTCTCTGTGGTTTTTCTCTTCTTGTGTGAACATACACACAGATCTCTATATCTTTACAAACAAGTTAGGACTGGCTGGATTTCTCTAAGGGTTCAGAAAAGTCAGGAGCTCCACCAGGAAGAATTGGGTCTCTGGGTGTGAGGGGCAGCCAGATCTGTGACATTTAGTGACTGGGGAACCGGGTCAAATGTTGCTCAGCCATGAATGCAAAGACTGAGCATTTGTCAATGAGTCAATTGGAGTCTGTCCTCAAAATTCTCCTGCCCTGCCCTGGGCTGGATGTTGGAAGACCAGCAGAACTCGTGGGGTGGACTGATTTAGCCTGAGCCAGAATGCCAAGCAGCAGCACTCCCTCATGGGCTGTGTTCAGCTTAATAGCAGCATATATGCTTAATCAATCAGGTGATAAAATGTACCCTGGAACAGTAGTGAGCATAACCCTCATGAACGTGCTTACTAATGGAATTTCCCAGCATCTTCCTCGAAGCATGCCTAGGGAGTGTGGTTTGGCTAACTATGATGCCCCAGTGTATGGTGCCCAGGGAGGCTGGCACACCTTCCTCAAGCCCCCTGAGTGTACTGCTCAGGGAGCCCCAAGACCTGGCATGAGCAAGATGCCCAAGACAGCACTGGAGAAGCAAGCATAATGAAGGCTGTTGGGGGAAGAAACAAGCAAGAGCCTCGTCCATCAAAGGTGTCCACTAGATTTGCCACCCTGGAAATCAAATTTAACAGAGGTATCCAGTAGGCCTTAGTCAAAAATAGGGAAACTCGTGAAGACTCGCACTGATGTCTCAGTAGTCCAAGGCAGAGTCGGGGTAGGCAGCCCACATGATTTATGTGACATTTGCCACAAAGCCAAATTCTCACTGTGTCCAATAGACTTGGGGAAACACTAGCAGGAAACAAGCACTGTCTGTGACTACTGGCATGTGGTCTGACTTCACTGAGCATCCGTTTTGTCATCTGTAAATTGAGAAATGAGAGAAGAGAAAAGTGAAAGGGAGGACAAGGAAGAGGAAAGAAGAGGGGAGGGGAGAGAGACAGGCAGACACACAGACTGAGAGGGACAGAGCTGGGAGGGAGACAGAGGCAGAGACAGGGACACTTGGACTAGAATAGCGACAGAGGCAGCCACTTCAGAGAGAAGGTGACAGATCTGAGAAAGGCTCCAGGTATAGACTCACCAAAACTTGGTAACTCTTTAGATCTGAGGGTCAAGGGAGTGGAGAAAGTGGAGAAAGGGGTGAATCAAAGTTTTTAAATTGAGGAGATGTTAACAGCAGTGTTGCCTGAAGGGAAGTCTCTAGCTGAGTGCCTCAAGGCTCCAATTTAGGCCCTAACTGAAATCCCATTTCAATCAACGACATGCATAAAGACCAAGATGATAAAAGTCTCAAGTTTTAAAACGCTGAATGAATAATTAATGAAATCAAAGGCAAAAGGAAGTTTCTGGCATTTAGGAACAATAGACTGAAATCCACAAAATAGGATTCACCAAAAGTCAGTGTGGAACTTTACATTAGCACCCAGAAAATTACACCCAGAGAGCACTGGGATTACCCACAAGGATGGGAGAACGATCTGGGGAGGAAGGAGCTCAGTGTTTGGCACCCAGTAGGCAGTTAACAAATGACTGCCAACGGACTGGCAGGATCCATGGCTCCTAGGGCAGCTAGTATGTTTTCTACATACAGAAAGGGACAGAGAGGGGCTGTATCAGGGACACGGACATTCTGCACTCAGCAGACCATGGTGGGCTCACTTCTGGAATCCATAAGTTAAAAGGGACTTGACAGAAGAGAGCCTGTCCAGCCAATGTAAGTAGGATGGAGAAAAGTCTGGGGAGAGAGAGGGAGGGGAGGGGTGAGTTGACCCCAGAGCAGGGTGGGGGGCTCACTAATAAGGTAGTAAGCTCCCAGTCACTGGTGATATTCTAGTGGGCTTTGGATAGGACCTGGCCAGTGCCATCAGGCACAGAGGGAGGGAAGGAATTCCTTTTTTTAGATGAACAGTTAAGCATCTGCCACTTGTGCAGAGATCACTGAGCAGCCCCAGAAGCCTTTAGGTCCTAAAGGGCTAACTCAGCTCTGGATCCCCGTGCTTCTTACCTTTCATGAAGCTGCTGGCATCCTGGTCTAAGCATCTACAGACACCATCCATGATGTCTGTGACTGTGATGTGTGACCACGAGCTGATGGTGAGCTGCCAGCATCACTCTGCATTCAGTATTCAGTTCATGTTCAAGGCATGATGGTTGTAGCCTTGAGTTAGGAATGATAGGCTCATCCATCTTTGGTGGAGTGAAAAGAACTGTGAACTTGAATTTACAGAGTGGGCTTCAAAGCCCAGCCTGGCCCCTGCTGACCATCTGAGAGCCTCAGTTTCCTCATCTTCAAAATGGGTATAGTGAAAACACCAAGCACTTCTCTCCTGCGATTGTTGAGGATCATGTGTGTGCACACTTGCGCAGGTGCGCGCATAATTACTGTATCAACTCTGGCCTGGAGATCTTTACCCAATGCATCACTGCACGCAGAGAACATAATAGGTGTCTCATGAATGTGGAAGACTGTATTATGGGCAGGCTGATCTCAGACAGCTGCTAAAAACAGAGACTTTTAGCCTGGACAGGAGACTCTGTGGAAGGAGCAAGCAGGAATGGCTATTGCTCCTGTAGAGAAAGCAAGGCTGTTCCCTCCCTACCCCTGGAGAACATCTGATGTTCTGGCACTGCTCAGGGATGAGTGGGTACAGGTGGCATGTACAGGTTCTGCAGAAACTAAGCTGGGGGTTATCAGAAGAGGAGCTGATACATATATCCCACATTTAGACCTGGAGTAGGCACAAGGAACAGCTAATCCACGCTTTTCATCTTATTAATAAGAAGAGTGGCGCTCAGAGGGCAAATGACCTGCCCACGGTCATAAGATGAGCTTGTCCTCCTGACACTGCCCAGAAAGTAGGTTCAGACATGAGTCATCCCAGGAAAGATCTGGAATACATTCATTCTTCCCCCGCATGAGCACTCCATCCTGAATGAGGGTCATGAGACTCCACCACTGTCCTCTGAAGATGGAAGGAAGCTGAGAATCCCCCAGGTTGTATCAAAGTAGCACAACGTTGTCTAGGTCCTAGTGAGGTGGCCAGGCTGCCTGAGATGCTAAGCCCAGCTCAGGGAGGCCCCCTTCCTCGGGACTAGCCACCAACGATGAGTGTTCTCGGCCTCAGCAAAGCATGGGGCATAGCTGTTAGAGGTCTGGAGGGATCACAGTCTGTATCTGCAAATGGGGAGCCAGACTAAGGACCCCCTGGACCTATGAGTAAGAATGGGCAGGATTGGTCCTCAGGAGATGGCAGCGCATGAACTGGAAGGAGTGGCTAGTCAATGCTTTCCCAACCAACCAACCAACAACGTTTGATAAATGCCCACTCTGTGCCAGGCACTATGTTAAACACCAGGGGCACAAAAGAGGCAAAAAGACAGTCCCTGCCCTCAAAGCACTCAAAGATGACAAGCAAACAAGTATATAGAAGGCAAACTCTCTACCAGAAACACAGGAGATCATGACCAGAGGAGAGGCCCTGGGATTAAGAAGCATTGGGGAAGGCCCTCCCACAGAAGGCGGGAGTTCAGGTGGGGCTTAAAGAAAGCCAGAGAAGGCAGTAGTCAGAGCAGAGGAGGGATGGTAAGGAGATCCAGGCCTGAGGGACAGCAGGAGCCAATGACCAAGGTCCAGAGATGACTGCTATGCATGGGACATGCAGGAGGCCAGGGTCCTGGGATCAAAGAGTCCATTCCAAGGAGTCATCAATGGCTTAGACACAGCAGGGGGAGGGAAAGTGAGAAGGGGAAGATGAGCTTGTGAGCCTGAGGCCTGGGAGGAGGGGGTGCCAACAGTAATAGGGAAGGGGAGCAGAGGCGGAAAAGCTCATGAGTCTTGCTTTGGACATACTGAGCCTAAGATTTCTCCTGGACATCTGGTTGGCAGTTAGAAGTGTGAGAGTGAAGGTCAGGAAAGAGACTGGGGCAGGAAAGGTAGATTTGAGAATCATTAGCATAGAGGTGGTCATTAAATCCACGGGAGCTGACGAGATCACTGAGTGAAGTTGTCTAGAGAGAGAAGAGCAGAGCACCCAGGACAGAGCCCGAAGGGGCACCCAGGACAGAGAGCATAATGTGAAGGAGGATCCACGAAGGATACAGGGGCAGAGCAGTCAGAGAGGTAGAAGGAGAACCAGAAGAGGGTGTCCTGAAGACACCTAGAGAGAAGAGAGTGTCAGTGAGGAGAGAATGACCAACAGTGTAGGGGGAGGGATCGAGGAGAATGAGAACTAAGAAAAGGCCATTGATTTTGGCAACTAAGAGATCACTGGTTGCTTTGGAGAGCAGTTTGGGTGGAGTGATGAGACTGAAAGCTGGACTGTAAGGGAAGAGAAAGTGTCAGGCCAGAGGCTTTGAATTACACATGGAACCAAAACAATGAACTGTCCTTTGTTTAATTTAGTGGAAGATCCCTTCAAACAGCAGTTCACTGAACCAGGATCAAAGCCCGAAGTGACCAAGTCCATCTGGGCCAGTCATGCAACCAGAGTAACAACTGCCTGGCTTCCCCCCTCACTGCTCCAGCATAGGCCACTTCAGCAAGAACAGAGGGGATACCTGGAAATTTCCCTTGGATGGATGCCCTGGCACAGGGCCCACCCAGAACCCTGCCTCCTTTCGCAGTTACAGAACAGTGAATGGTAGAACTGAAGCTGGGGGAAACCACAAGAAGAGAAAACTGAGCCAGCCTGAAGAGGAGAAGGGACTCATCCAAGGTCACACTGAAACCTGCTAAGGAGCAGAGCCAAACCAGAACCTGACTTTCCTGCCTCACAGCCCACAATACAAGAAAGTGAACCCCTGTAGCCCCCAAGCAGAGCTCAGTTGCATGAAGGAGAATGAATCCCTGGGCTAAGGAGGAGGGACCCCAGCCAGACCTGCCCCCAACACAGCACCTGTATGATCCACATTCTGGAGCCCCAAGATCCTTGCTGTTCTCTTACCACCATTGGCAGGCTCTACAGCCATAACCCTCTCTTGTAGAAGGCAGTAGATGTAAACCTAGTGGCCAATTTACTCCCAGGCTTCTGTCTACCTGATGATCAGCTTCAGATAGAGCCTTCCCATCTGGTCTAAGCTGGCTGCTTGTCCCATTTCCAAGGCAAATCTCAGCTTGTGCCCTGATGATACTAATCAGGCTCTCCATCCTATAGGACTTCACACTTGACCACCTATAGGCCCTCCCATGATTGGTCCCAGAGCCCCTGGGAGGTCAGCAGCCTGAGCAGGAGGCAGAACTCCAGACTAAGAGCCAGGAAACCTGGGTTCCCACTCTGGGGCTGCTGCTCTCCAGTTGTGAGACCACAGGAAAGTCATGTCCCCTGTCTGGGCTTGAGTGGATTGAATCCTGAAACACCAAAAGGTCATTTTGGTAGGGTGCATGGTCTTTCCAAGGCTATGGGGCCAGCCATTCTCCCTGGTAAACTGAATGAGAAACCTTTGTTGCCCTGACGACAAGTGTATCTGGGACTTAGTGCAATGCCTGGCACACAGTAGGTGGATAATAAATGTTGACTGACTACCTTCAGCTGGTGCTGCCATTCGTCTTACCTTGGACAGCTCCACAGATAGATGTAGACACAGGCCTCTGATCTAATAGGTGCAGGAGATCAGGTTAGATCTTGCTCATAAGCCAAGATCCCAGGTTCACTGGTTCATCCTCGTCATGCCACTGGTCTTCCAGGAGTGTTCTGTGATTGAAAACTGGCCTGGCCTCTTCTCCCAAGAGCTGCTTCTACAGCTAGCCCAGAGGGCAGTAGGAGAGAACCAGACTGGATGTGTTCAAATTACCATCAATGATACATGTGCAGAAGGCCACTGGGAGACATCAGTAGAGACCCGCATGACTGGATGAGCCGCCAGTCCTGGTGGCCCAATGTCTGCTTGGCCACTGCATCCCTGTCAATAGGTTCTCATTGGGTGGCCCAGATGGGCACTAGTCAAGCTTTCTTTATCCCTGGGTCACCGATGGTTAATGAATGACTGAGAGAGGCTGGGCCATAAGAACTTAGCCTAGATGAGATCTTCCTCGGGAAGACAGAGCTTTCATTGAACAGTAACCTCTAACCCAGCCCCCACACACTGTAACATGCTGACTGCAGCAGAGGCCTCTGAGTGACTTACAGCTTCATCTAAATGCAGATTTTGGATGTAAACCAAATAATTTTCCCTCAAGAAAGTGGCCCTGGGAGCATGTGTTGATTCGTTGGTAGCTAGGCAATTGCAGTTTCCTTGGGAGTCCCAAGCAAGGCTGGCCAGCTTCAGGACTGAGCCTTGGACAATATATCAAACTGGCATGTCTACTCTTCTGTGCTGATGATGAATGGTGGCATATCCAGCTCTACCCAAGAAGCTGGAGGGAACTGGAAAAATGGAGGGAGATGCAGGTGAAAACTAGAAAACCCTATTTTGTTTCTGGCTCTGGGTCCACTAGGACCGGAGAGATCTAGCTCTAATAGAGGAATGGAAGCAATGACTGCCCAAGGTGGGACTACAATCGTCACTCAAGCAAACCATCAGTCCTGTGCCCCAACCCTAGGGGGACTTCCTGAAAGGTGCTTACATTTAGCTGAGGCGGGGGCAGTGTTTTGGGGGTGGAACAGATATAGAGATAAGTAAATAGAAGGTTTATGCAAAGCAAACACGAAATATTTAGTGATAGAAAACCTAGCAAGGCGGGATCAGAAGAGGGCTTATCAGAAGGAGGCATCTGAGCTAAGCCTGGGTGGGAGCCAATCATTTCAAGAGATGGAGGTGAGGAGGAAGACATGGTAGACACCCCTTGCAAAAGCTTGGTGGGAGGAGATAGAATGCTGGGTGCCACAAGTGGGCAAATTTTGTGTGAGGAGGAATAATATACAGTGAATGAAGAAAAGACAGGACAGATGCGAAAGGGTTCAAGTTTGTATTTTATCCTCAAGAGAATAGAAACACAAATCAGGGAGTACAGGCTCAAGTCTAACACCATCAGGTACTTGTAAGATTCACTTTGGTTATGGTGATGAATAAGATCTCCAATCCTGCAGGTCTGTGTCTTTAGAATATGAACTTGGATTGGAGTGAGAACATCCTGGAGGCCAAGAGGCCAATTAGGAGGATGTCGAAGGAGTCCAGACCATAAGTGCTGAGGGCTGAGCAAGGATGGTGCCCTGGGGAGTGGAGAGGAAAGGACAGGGGGCCGAAATGTTGGAATGGAAGTGTTGAGGACTGGATTTGGAGGATGAGGGAGAAGAAACCACTGTGGGAGACTTGTAGGAGGGTGGAGTCCTCAAAAGAAATGGGGAAGTCTAGAACAGAGCAGGGTTTGGGGAATCAGGAGGAGGTGGCCCTGGAACCAACCTCTGAAGGAAGTGATGGATTCTACAGTCAGCCAATGTGTTCCAGGCCTAGAGGAGAGGCTGTCCATAAGGAACTACCTTCCAGTAGGAGCCATCCCACTGGGGGAGCAAGATGTCTCCCTGTGGAACTGGAGGTAGCATTCAAGACCCCTCTTGGATATGCTGAGATGGTGATACCAAAGATGTGTGTGTGCATGTGCACATTTCTAGTCTGTGCCCACTTAACTGAGACTCGATATTGGCTGTCATTTGTGCCCCTTTGTTCTTGGAGCATTCTGACAGGGACCCTCCCTCAGGACTAAGGAGCTGAGACAGAGGGAGCCATGGCACAGGCTTAGAGAGGAGAGGGCAGAAATGAGAGCATGGCGTGGGATGACTTTCTGGAAAGCACAATAAGCGCAATGACTGCCTCAGCCCAAGTCGCCTGAGAAGGGAGCCTGCGATGGAATGGACAGGGGACCCATGGAGGATCTTGAGCTTTGCCTAAGCTGTGAATCCTCTTCATTGTGCGCTGTGAAGGACTGGGAGTCTCTGCTGCAACAGCATGTCCTACCGGACCAGACAGGACAGTGAGCTCTCAGTGAGCCTGGCAAAATAACTTTTTGCCTAGGACTGATTCCACCCTGCCCTGACAATCACCTCTGAAATCTTAACGATGTCATGGGTGATGGAAGATTTCATGTTCACATGTTTTTGGATGTAGCAATGGTAAGGTGGGGCTACAATCAGGGTTGCTTAACCCTTCCTGTACTACCTCACATTGTTACTGACTCATAACCTAGATAGCTTTTCCACTCTAAACACCATTTCTCTACTTTTGGAAATTGTAACAAGTGGGTCTATAAATCTCTAATTTTTAATTCTGGGCTCCTAACCAAAGTCTGTGACATGTGAGAGTGTGGACTCTCTCTCCCTCTCCCTCTCCCCCCCTCCCCTCCTCTCTCTCTCTCTCTCTCTCTCTCTCTCTCTCTCTCTCTCTCTCTCCCTCTGCCCCCTTTCTCTCCCCTTCTCTCTCTCTCTTCCACCTCCCAACTTCTGCTCAGTAAGACCAGATCACCATTAACGAAAACACAGTTAACTTTTTAGATGAACAAAGGCAAACAGATTTTTCCCTGTTTCCAGAGGGAAAGGGCTTTAGGCTCCTCTGAAGGAATCCATAGGGGAAGGGAACACAGAGCTGCCAGCCTATCAGTCTGTAGTCTGAAAGGATTCAGGGGCTCCTCCCACATTCTAAAGCCAGAGCTTGAGCCTTGCTCCAGGTGTCGGACTCTCTGCCTCCACTCTGTGGTCTCTACCCTTCCAGCTCCAGGTCTGTGTCCTCACCTTCTCTGGCTCTATTTTTGTCTCTGAAGCTTGTGAGGAGCTCAGTTCCTCCTGAGTCTGGCTCCTGTCTGGACCCACTTGGACTATCCACCCCTCACATTCTACGATCCTTTCACTCAGGGAATTTGACTGCAGCTTATACTGGATCAATGTAGTGAATGTAATGCCTAGTGATTGATTTTCACTTTCTGTGATTGGGTCCTGGACTTTCAGAGGCCAGCTGCCTCCCACTCATAAGGTACTTGATCATGTTGATCAAGGCACCCAGTTTCTGAGCAGCCTCACTGTGGAAGCCACTCTCAGTCACTGGCCTCCCCAGGGTGACTGACGCCGGGCTAAAGGGCCAGACTAATGTTTAAGTGCTTACTTTGAAAATATCATACTTTGTTCTTCAAACACGCTCCTTCAACACAAAGGGGAATAGCTCAGGGAGTGCTCAAGAGTCCAAGCCTACCCTGCAACTGAGTGGAGCTGTGCACCTACCTAGTGGCAGGAGCTGGACAGGGGCCATGCACCTGGTGGTGGGAGCTGCACAGGGGCCACTCTTGGTCCTGGAGCCCCACCTCTATCCCTGGAGTTTTCCTGATCTCCACACAGACCATCCTCCCCTTCCAAGTTCACTTCGGCAGCTCCAAAGAACCCTCTCCCCTCCTCCACCTTTGAAGAAGCCAATCACACAGACAGTCTTCTCCTCGCCTGTATTTCCCAAGAGTTACAGGAGAGAATTTGAAGAAGCCAGAATCCAGCCAAGATCTCTTCCCACCCCTGTGGACATTCTTCTTCCTTCATTTTCAAGTTCCAAGGGTCAAAATGGTCCTGTGAGACTTCTGCCTTTTTTCGCAGTTGCTGGGAACCTGCCCATGGCTACAGACTGGAATCCTCTGTTCTCAGACTCAGGCTCTGGAGCTCTCTGGATAAGCCTGCATGTTAGGATCTGTATGTGTGTGTCTGTGTGTGTCTGTGTCTGTGTGTGTGTAGGGGGTGCCCATGCGTGTGCAAGCATGCTCATCTGTGTGTACAGGCATGTTCTTAGAGTTCCAGGAGTAGACAGGTACACTTCCCCACTCTTGGACTGAGAATTCAGGGATTTCCAAATTAATAAAATGTATTCTCCACAGCATGTTACTCACCAGGACTCAGGCTTTCCAAAGTGTCATGTCCATGTGCTTCTGTGTCTCTGTGGCCTCTACCTAGCCCAACATGCACATGTGCTCACACACACCCCCACCCCCATGCAAGCACACACACCTGCACATGTGTGTGCACATGTACATGTGTATGCACATGCATGCATGCTGCTTGTGGATGAAAGTGGAGGGCAGGATCCTCAGGAATGGAGCCCCTACCACTCTCCCTCCATATTCCTGGTCCTAAGGAGCCACAGGGCATTTTGAGACACTTGAGCCCCCTTTTGATAAAGTGCTGTCATCTGTGACTGTTCATGCATCTGTGTGAGACTTGCATCCTGAGAACTGGCCGAGATTCTTATTGCTGCTTCTGACTGGGGGCACTGAGAGGGAGGGGAGGCGGTGCTAAGCCCGTGTCCTTTGTGAAGGGCAGGGCACCCTAAATTCCCTCTTCCTGAAAGGCATGATCTCAGCTCATCTCCTGGGAAGACACAAAAGGTGCTGCTTCCAATTCAAAAGTCCTGATCCCCTGACCTCAAGTGTGCAGGCGGAGATGGCAAACCCTCTCTGATTCCTTTCCTCAATCAAGGGGGACTCCAACTGCCACCTGGGATGACAGATCCTGAGGATGACTGTCTCAGGGCAAACCACACATTTTGTGTTGCCTCTGGGAAAATTTGTTGGTCCTATTCTTTTGGTGAGAGAGGTGTCCCATGACTGGTGTCAGAGAGTCCCCGTTGGCTGCTGGAAGAAAATGGACCCATGAGGAGTGGAACAACAATGAAGTCCTCTTTAGTGTGCAGTCATTAAGCCTTTGCTCTGTGTAAGATGCAGTGCTGAGAGAGAGAGAGAGAGAGAGAGGAAAAGAAAGGGAGAGAGAAGGAGAGAGAAGGAGACAGAGACAGAGACAGAGAGGTGAGGAATGAGAGAGAAAGGAGACAGAGAGATGGAGAGAGACAAAGGAGGAGAGAAAGAGAACAGCAGCAGGGAGAGAGGCAAAGACAGAGAAAAAAAAAGGAAAGAGAGGGAGAGAAAAGTCCTCTGACTCCATCCCACAGTCAGGCTGAGGTTCTGAGGACCCACAGGTCCTGAGGATCAGCATGTGATCATTGTGTTTTTTCTTATAATTATAGCATTCCTCAACTGGGGAAGGTGTCGCCAAATGTGAATTCCTATTATTACAGTTGTCAGTAATTAATAAAGGGTTTGGTGTGACTCTTCCCGTCATTGCCATTCTGAAAAGGCAAAAGAAAAATTAGCTGTGGAAGGCGTTGTTCCTCACCTGGGTTTGCAAATATCCCCCTGGGTAATTTCTGCCCAATTCCTCTCCAGGACATAAGGGTGTAGAAGATAGTTATTTCCTTGGTGTAAAGAGGCTTCTCTTTACCCCCTGAACTACCTGCCCTGAGTTCCAGTGGGATCAGCTCAGTTCTTGGAACCAGAGATGAGTTCTGGGTAGTGGTGGAGATAGGTTTCCCATGAGGTCCCAGACAGCTTCCATATTCCCTCTGACTTCCCACCAATGGCCCCTGGGGCTGAATCTCCAGGCCCATGGGCAGCCTTCGGGTGGACAGGCCCTGTGAGTTCTGCTGTGCTGTTGGGGCATCCTTGAAGGATGAGGTTGTCCTTGGCAGCCTGCCAGGGATTCAGCATGCCTAGGGGGTCCCCTGCCCCAGCCCAAGGGAGTACTACGTCAGTGAAAAATTTCAATTCAAACAGAATCTTCTCTGTTTTACATTGTGGTTAGAAGAGTGAAGTCATGAATGTCCTAAGTGGAAGACAGATAAGAGGGTTGGTCATTCAAGGTGATCTCATGTGCTGATAATTCCTGTTTATCATTTTCATCAATATGAGGGTTCACTTAAGAAAATGGATTTGTAAAAATAATTGTGCCTTTTTTCCCTCAAAATTCAATTAAGTTGTTAACTTCTCCAAATTTTCCAAATGAGGAATCTCACATCTTCCTTCATCACTATTAACAAAATAGGGAGAGTCTGAAATACACAGAGACCTCAACCTGTACAGGAGAGGAAAGGTCTCTACAACCCTCAGTGACCCACGATAGCACCCAGCAATGGAGAGGTACCCCCAAAACACACACATACATACTAGTCTAGTGACTAGACCCTCACTGGCAGGACTCGCCAGAACTTAAAGGTCCATGGTGGCCTTCCTCCTGAGTCCTCACAGAGGAGCTTGCCTCATATGCCTCAGCCCACTACCTTCCAAGCACCAGAAACCCCACAGCCATTTCAGGCAGACTCCAAAACCTCCTGGCCCCTCTGGTCTCTGTGACTCAGCCTCACCTTTGTGTGTGACAAAAGCATGCTCTTGAGAGGTAGTGAGTTCTCCATCATTGGCTGGAAATGCCAAAAAGGAGCGCGTGCATCTCCATCAGAGTCAGGCTCAACCCAGATTTCCATCGATGATCCCTTCAAGGAAGGAGGGTGGGCACTGGCTTCTCAGCTGATCTTTATTCTTTTAAACAAAAGCTGGTGCCTGAGGACACAACTTGGCTTAATATAAACAAGCCCAAGTGGGAATTAGGCTCCTCTGTTCCCTGCTCTCTGGAAGCAAGTAGGGTGACACTGAGGGTATTCAAGGCACTGAGGGCTTAGCTCTGCTTTTAAAATTGAGTGGTGACCAGCAGGTGACAGAGCTGTTACTAAAAAATCCCAGTACACCCAGTGTGCTCAGATACCTCTGTGCATCGCCTGAGGAAGGAGCCTTTTGAGAACCTCCGCTGTCCAAGGTATCTTTTCTCAATAAAGTGGCCCTAAGGCCATTGATTCTTCCATTTTGCATGGGGGTGGGGGTGGAGGTGGGGGAAGATAGTGGTGCCCCCACAACAAACAGATGCTTTGGGTAAGGGTGTCAGAAGAAGGTTGGCTACCTCCCCTAAACCTTCCAAGTGCTGTATTAGACCTGGAAGCGACCTTAGGAGTCATCTCCCCCATCTTTTTATGAAACAGGAAACTAAGGCTCCAGGGAGGGAAGTGATTTTCCCAAGGTCATAGAATGAGGCTAATGTAGCCCCTTCCTCAACTGGATTTCTATGGTTCCTGAATCTCTCTTACATTCACAGACTGTCAGAACAGGAAGGGACAAGAGATGACCCCTGATTTCTCACCCAGACTCCGGTACACTGACTCCCAGGTCAACGCTCTCAGCCAGTGTTAGAGATTGGCTTGTCTGTGGGTCACTGATCATTCCCAAACTTTGGCCCTTGATCTCATGACTTAAGACAAGTAACTGAGCAGGGAAGGGGTCCCTCAGCCCTTCCCAGTGCCCCTGGCCCTTAGCTCCTGCCTTCCCTCCCCTTGTCTCCATGGGAAAGTCTGAGCAATGCCAGAAGGCTGACAGCTTCCAAGGAGAGGAAAAACCCAGTGGGGGAGAGGAGTTTCCCCAGGAAGGCATGGCCCTTAGACCATGTTGCATCCCCCTGGTCACTAAGGAACCCCCAGAGAGAGTCCAGTTGCTACCTGGGCAGGAGATGGCTCATTTAATCCCTGTCCTAACATTTTGTCAACTGTTGGCAAAGCCCTACCTGCCCCACCCTAGGTACAGTGGCCACAAACAGTGGGAACGTCATCCCACTCCTGTGTGCCTCAGAGGAGGCTGAGATTCCACCCAGCCCTGGGGATCCTAGACTCTCAGACTCCCTAGTGACTTCCTCAGAAGGGTCACTGAAGGGGATAATGGGACCTTTACAAGTGTGTAAGGCTTGTGTTCGATTGTGTCTGACTCTCTGTGGCCCCATCTGGGATTTTCTTGGCAGAGATACTGGAGCAGTTTGCCATTTCCTTCTACAGCTCATTTTACAGATGAGGAAACTTCAGTGAAGTGACTCGCCCTGGATCACACAGCTAGTAATTGTCTGAAGCTGGATTTGAACTCAGGGAAATTTAAGAGTTCCTGACTCCAGGTCCCATGCTCTGTGCACTATGATGCCCCCTAGCTGCCCCATGTGAGGCTTGGCTCATTATAATTATTAGGGAACCCTGATGAGCCTCGAAGGCTATACCCAGGAAAGGCAGCAGGGAGATCCCTGGCCCTTTAAAGGAAGCACTAAACAGGGTGACTCCTATGACTGTCTGGGGTCACTAGCTGCTTCTAGAGGCCTGGGCTGGGCTAATAATGTCCAAGCCTCCCTCCATGGGATGGGGGTAGGGTGGAGAGGAACCAGAGAAGGGCGGTTCCTCTAAAGAGGAGTCAGAGTGAAGAGAGGGATGACTGGTGACTGGAGTGCTCACAGTTCCCCTGCCGCCTAAGGAAGGAAAGCTCTGAACCTCCCTTGTACAGGCCCAATTTACAAAGACCTGGCTCTCAAGTGAGGACTGAACAGATGCCATTGTCCAGCCATCCTGGGCCTGGGGAGTCAGAGGGCCTACCTCAGTCACAGGGGCCTCTGGCACATAAATGTGTGCCAGATTCCCAAATCCACAGATTAGGGAACTCACTGGGTCCAGACACAATAAACTAGCAGGGGGTGGGGGGAGGAGGGGAGCTTCTGGCCATTCTGGAGAAGCACCTTTGTGGGAGGGGGCAGACTCACCACAACTTGGTGAAGCCATTGATGAGGCTTCTTGTTCAGTGTCCCAGAATCTCCAGAGCTGTGGGATTCAGGAGCCCTCTCTGGCCCTACCTAATAAGTAACAAATGTGCTTTGAAATGATGTTGATCCCCTGGGGGTCTCCCTGTCCAGTGCCAATGATGTATATTCAGGAATTCAGGGATGCTGACCTTGTGATTATCTGCTGTGAGGGAGGCTCATCTTCCCTACCAGGGGTGGGAAACCTGTGGCCTCGAGGCCACATGTGACACTCTAAGTCCTCAAGTGCAGCCCTTCCACTGAATCCAAACTTGTGAAGTTTGTGAAGGCCACATGTGGCCCTGAGGCCGAAGGTTCCCCACCCCTACCCTAGGCAGTCAGTGGCTCACAGCCAAGCCACTCACTCTAGCTCCTAATTCTGAGGCATCACACACACACACACACACACACACACACACACACACTCACATGCACATACACATACACACCCACATCCACTCACAAACACCCACATGTACACCCACACCCTCTCACAAACACACACATCCTCACAGACACACACGTAAACACCCACCCACTCATAAGCACCCACAATACACATACACACACCCATACTCACACCCACACAGCACCGAACTCTGGAAGCAGTCAATGACTCAATAAGTCTCTCCAGGGCGGAACGCTGTCAGTGAGCCGGCTTCCAAAAAGCAGCTTAAGCCTGTACCCCAGTGCGACCAACAAGAAGGGGGAGGAGGAAAGGGGGATTCTGTACTGGAGAGCGCAGTGGCGAGCAACAGCAGGGCTTGGGAGGACTTCCCAGTTCTTACAAAGAGAAGGAAATTCTCCTAATGCGGGATGGGAAGGGTCAGGGTTTCAGCCCTCAGCTAGGAAAGACCTCTCACTCCTGCGGGGCTCCTCACGCTGTCCTGCATCGCCTCCGACCAAGGAACATGAGGAAATGACCATCCGCTGGGGAGCTAGATGCACCGCTCAGCAGACTGAGGGCCAGGCTGGAGTCAGAAAGTCCTGAGTTCAAATGCAGCCCCTGCTGTGGGACCCTGAGCAAGTCTCTTCACCGCTGTCTGCTTCAGTTTCCCCAATCCTAAAACGGAGACTATAAATGTTAAAACAAAAGAAAACGGGAGTACATGAGCTCCGGGGATGGGCCCCTGCAAAGGTTCTTTAGTGGAGAGGCAGAGGAAGCTGGCCCACGGCATGCCGCGCGGCGGCCATCGATGGGGCACGTCTTCCTCCGCCTTGTCGCCTTTGGCTGACGCCTCTCTGAGCTCCCCAAAGAGCTACATCCCTCTCCTGTTAGTCGCGACCTCTGAGGGTGCCGGGCCGGTGCTGCCGCATGTGCGGGGAGTGCGGCTGCCTCCTCCTCCACTTCAGGGGCTCCCCTCAGGTTCTCCCTATGCACCCCAGGGTGCAGTGGCTCCTCAGGAGACCAGGGGAGTCTGCCCGGGACCTGACTGTGCACACACATACATACAAAAATAGACATACACATGCATTCCCAAACGGCACACACAAACACATGCATACACACCAAGCACACAGACAGAAAAGGGCTGGCAGTGTAGCCCTGGGGCACTGGTACTGCCTTCCACTGACCTTGGACCACGGCTCCAGTGACCTCGGAGGGTCCACCTGAGCCCGGCCCAGTGAAGAAGCCTGAGTAGCAGGGGAGCTGAACTGCTGACTGGGGCCCGCAGCTTGTTTTGGTTTCGATACAATGGGTTTCCTTGTAACTCTCTGTATTTAACTGGGTGTATCTAAGAATGAAATTCTGGGAGGGGGCTCCTTGGCCTCCCCAGACCTACTGCCCAAGGGGTCCAGAGACCTGGACAATGTGAGGAAGCCCCGGTTCTGATCCGGGAAAACTTGGTGGCCTAGTTATTGGCCTGGTGATCCCAGGGTTCCACCGGTGGAACCATGGGCCCAGGATGTCCCACAAAGCTGGTGCCTTCTTAGCGCCAGGGCCTAAGAAAGTTGGGAGAAGAGGGGGGAGTATGTCCCTCAGATCAGGGCTCAGGTCAAGTTCTTGGGAGATGCCCCAACTCCTGGGGGCTCCTGAAGCTCTGCTCAACACATCCATTTACCCTTATTCCAGCCTCTTTTTCTTCTCTTTTTGACCTGAATGATGTTCTTAAACATGGTGGTAGTTGGGTCCAGAGACCCTCAAGTATTCGTGGAAAAGCCAGAAGGGGCCTCCCAACATCCATGGTTATAATATAGCAGGCATGGGATTCACACTCAGCTCTTCAGGGCTCTTCCCACTGATCCACACTGCCTTTCTCTTGCTTTGTTTTATGTCTGTGGTCCTGCCTTGACTCCTCCTCACCCTGTTGCCTGGCAGAACTTCTGTGCCTTCGCTATGCCTTCTCTAGACCCCAACAGCTGGGACTGGGGTAGGGAGGAGGCCTCAGACCTCAGAGGATGTTGGTGCTCCTGATTCTATATACCCCATCTGCTGTCCTTCTCCAAGGGCTCCCAATGGCTGCCCTCCTTGTTCCCATCTCCTGCTGCACTGGGGGAGTGCCTGTGCATCCTGCCAGGATTCCCAGCTATAGGGCAGGAAGTCATCTCTATGACCATTATTGCATGGGGCTCTGAGAGGCCATCGTCTAGGGAAGGGCAAACTTGCCAGAAACAGAATAAAGTGTGGGTGACCTCAGGATGTCTCAAGTCTATCTTAAGCCAGCCAAGCCAGCTCACCAGCCTTTGGGAGGGTCTCCAGAAGAGGTCTGGGCAGGGAGTTGGTGGAACTTTACACCAGGCTCCCTCCTGATCGTAGGGAAAAGTTTTCTCAACACTTCACTTTGGGGGACACCCTTCCCCTCCCCCCATGAATTTAGGGGTCAGTGCCCTGCCCTAGGAGGGACCTAGTGGCCTAGAGAGGCACCCTCATGGCAGGTAGGTGTCACTGTGAGAGTCCCTGGCAAGGGCCCAGATGG
>CM053582.1:579046838-579119873 GCA_028627135.1 Pseudochirops cupreus
ACAGTCCTAGACCACGTTAACCACTTAATGGAGTGGCTACCCCTTGGGGGCTAGAAGTCCTTCTCTCTGAGCTCCCCACTGCAGGAGTATCACATCATTTGGAATCCACAGTAATGCATTTGTTAAGGAGAATAGCTCCTCTGACTCAGGCTGGTCAGGCTCCTGACTGTGGGAGGGTTTCAACAAGAAGTTTCTGGGGATCTCTGCAGCAAAGGCAGGGGCAGTGCCAGAGTAGTCCAGGAACAGTCCATCTCTCAGGACTCCCAGTGACTTGAGGCCCTTCACATACACCCCCTCTCCTGCCCCAGGTTCCCTGTGGTAAGAGAGCAGAGCAGACAGATAAGCAGTAACCAAGGCCTTGGGCACAGTTACCTGCTCTGTCCCATTCTTTCCCTCCCCCACTCCCAGGCTGCCCTGGGGGCTGCTGATGCTCAGAGTCCCCCCAGAGGCTGAAGCCTGGCCGAGGTCTGGGCTTTCTGTGCATGTCCTTCCAGCCAGCATTTAGGGTTAGGTTAGGGGTAATTTTGAGGTGAGGATTATGAGACACCCTGGTCTCTCTCCTCTGCCTCGGCCTCAATTTCCTCATCTGTAAAGGGAATGGTCTAGACTAGATGGTAGGTCTAGGTCTTGGGATCAAAGTAGACATTTCCAATTAACATCTGAAAAAAGGCTCATAGGACTGGAGAGATTATTCAGACTGGCTCCCTCATCTTACAGAGGAAGAAGGGAGAAGTGATTGGTCCAAGGTCACACAGGCTTATCTGCCAGTTGAGATTAGAACCTAGGTCATATGACTGCAGTCCTGGTAATCATTTCTTCCACTGTCCCCTCACCTTGTCCCTGTTGGAGTGCACCAGGGAGACAGATTCTAATCTAGAAGCTACTTGATATCTTGTGCTCCCACCCCTAGGGGAGGAGGAGCTTCCGGTCTCCCAGTGAGGCAAGATGAGGGGAGTTACAGTCACAGACATCTGTCTGCTGCTACACGCCAAGTAAATGAACCTGAAGTAAGATTCCATTTGCCCATAATGTCATTTTAACCAAATTGCTGGGTTTATGAAATTAAAGTGACTGGGGAAAAGAGTCTGGATGAAGTTTATGAGGCTTTTATGCTGCCGTCTTGAGTTTTTTATGAACGCTAATTCATTACCAAAGGCAAAGGAAGGCTGCCGACACCTTTCCTCTCCCACCAGGACACTAACCCAATAGGGGCATTTTACCCAAAGTTTTGGAGTAAAGCACCAGTTCTCTTCCCCATCCTCCACCCCCAAGCCTCCCTAAACCCTGACCTCCCAGCAGGCAAAGCAGCATTCTCTTAGCTCTGTGGAGGACAGCGGAGGAGCCCAGGAGAGGTAGGTGAATGGAAGGATGGGGACAGAGGGCACAGAAAAGTAAGAACGATTCAGTGCCTCCTTCCTAGCTGGTTCTCTGCCCAAGACAAGCAGCTTTGGCCTGCAAAGAGCTGGGAAAAAAAAACTAAATGGTTGTGAGCAAGCCAAAGTGCAGGGTGAGTCAGGGACAGGTCAGGAAGGGCTGCTGCCCTCAATGGAGCTCAAGAACCACATCCCAGGGCACAGAAAGATGGGAGGCCCTAGGTGGTGGCTAAGACCCCCCTGGGGAGTAAAGATGCCTCAATTCAACCCTTTAGGAGAGACAGCACCATAGGCAGGCTGCCATCTGTCGACTCTATGATCCTACCAGGTAGAGACCCTGCCCTCCAGGGGATTGCAGTCCAGCACTCCAATGTTTCTGAGAGATTTGAGCCTCAGGGAGGTGGGACCCCAGGAGTGACTGAGGGGGGCCATACAGGGCATGGGGAGTATCAAGAGGAGGGTTGGCCACAGAGGATGGAGAGTGGTGGTGGGGAAAAGAGACAAAGCCAGAACTGTACAGGATGTTTCCAAGGCCACCACAGCTCAGGTGGGCTCTGGTTGGGTTATCAAGTAGAATGATGTCACAGGTGTCCCCAGTGGTGACCCCCATCATTGGAGAAGATGATCAATGCTGGGGACGTCATAGGGGAATGACAGAAGGGGGCAGCTGGATCTGAGGTCCACCTCAGATACTTAGCAGGGGCAAGATCTCCCTGGACCTCAGAATACTCATCTCACCTCCTCACAGGGTGGTCAAGAAAGGGCTATCTTTATGAGGTGAATTGTAGTGACCATGATGCCCTGAGCTATTCCCCACAGAACCACTCCAAGAGTTCAGAGCCTGAGATGGAGAAGCCACCCCTCCCACCTCAATGACTGGAGCTTCTCAGAATGGTCTTCATCTTCCCATTGTGGGCCCAAGGCCACCCCCGACAAGAACAGCAGCCTCTTGCTCAGGTCAGGCTGTTGATCTCTGGGTGGAATGAAGCAGGACAAGCCTTGCCAATCGATAGCCACAGATCAAACTGAGGCCCCCAGGAGCAGTTCCCCATGCCTGCCAGGCAGCAAAGAGTCAACCTACCATAAGGACATTACCATAAGGGCATCAAATGTGCCACCAGTGGCAGGAAGGAACAACACAGCACAGCCATGATGCCCACTATGCCTTCCACACCCCATTGACTTGAGCTGGGCTCAAGGCTGTAGTCAATATTTCATGGAGTGCTTAATAGCCTAATGTTAAGCCAATCCAACAAACTCCAATGAGACACCCAGTGTGTACAAGGCCCTGGGTATGGTCTGGATGACATGAAGATAAACTTTCCCCTCCCCATCCCCTTTAAGAGACGCACCATATGGAAGGATTCATGAATGGCTACATTCTCTGTCCCTGATGCCCCAAGGACATTGGTCACCTCCCAGAAAATAGCTCCGCTAATGCTTTGGGGTATTTCATCAGGGCACTGCACCCTCCTGCTAATATGCCAGGTGCAAATAATCACAGTCAGACCTCCTGAGGACACCCCATGGGGTGCACTCCAGCCTAGGGCTTATCTGCCATAAACTCCACTGAGAGTCTGAGAGCCTTCAAGGACCGACAATGTGACTGTCAGATGGGATGGTGATAAGCTGCCAACAAGCTGGCTGGTCCCCATGACTCCACTCCACCTGGAGAAGGTAGTCAGCAGCATGGGATCCAAGCATCAGCTGCCCTATCTCAGATCTGGATGTTGTCTCAGATGGAGCTGTCCATCCCAGCCTCCACGGAGGTCAGGCTGGACAAATGCCTTTGTCCCCTCACCTTCAAGGATACATCCCCATGAAGAGAAACTCAATTCCCCACCCCCCATGTCTAAGAAGTGACAGCTACTTCTAGCACACAGTCACTGAATGGATTGGCTAAGACCTGGTGCACTGAGTAGGCACAGAGGTGATCTCTAACACATGACTGTGTGCCAAACATTTCCCTGTCATTGTTTCAGTCAATTCAAGCATTTAATAAGCACCAACTGTGTGCCAAGCACTGTGCCAGGACCACAAAGACAAAAAAAAAAAGAATCAGCCCTGGCCACAAGGTGCCCACAAGGAGTAGGAAACAGCATGAGCCCCACTCAGTGAAGACTCTGCAGTCACAATGCAAATGCAGAACAGTGGGGGTGGGAAGGCACTGATGATTGTGGGAAACAGGAAAGGAGGGTACCATGCCTACTGTGCCCAGGGAATTGATGCAGAGGAGGCTGAGCTGTCTTGGAGAAGGGGTCTATCTATTGTCATCCCCAGGACACTCCACACTCCCTCCACCTCCCTAAACACTGACAGTACCTAAAGAGGATTTTAAGCTGGAAGGGAGTAGCCCAGAAAAGGGTAGCCACATAGCGCTGTGGAGGACATGATTTGGAGATGACCAGCAAGGTGAGGCAAGCTTGCCAGTCAGAGGCCAAAGGGAGGGCCTGGAACTTTGTCCAGTGGCACAGGTGCTTACCCTCTATGCTCTGGGCTGACTCTCAGCTCCACCCCATTCAACTGCTTTATTTCCCTGGGGGTGCTTGTGGGGGGGGGGGGGAAGAAACATGGGAAGCAGCAGAAATCAGGACCATTAGAACAGCTTCACCCTATGTCAGGCACAGAAGAAATGCTGCTGGTCAGAGGTTTGGGGAAGGAAGACTCTCCTCACCTATCCTCCTCATCACTGCTTCAACAGCCAACAACCAAGAGCTGGATGTAGCTTTGTCTGTGACACCTAATCCCCAGGA
Organism: Pseudochirops cupreus; assembly: GCA_028627135.1. Taxonomy (NCBI): domain Eukaryota; kingdom Metazoa; phylum Chordata; class Mammalia; order Diprotodontia; family Pseudocheiridae; genus Pseudochirops; species Pseudochirops cupreus. The sequence continues at coordinate 579,050,965 of CM053582.1, forward strand.
GTCAAGAAGGTGGGACCAGCCATGCAAATTTACATCCAATCTCCCCTTACTCCATTCCTCCAAGTTCATTCCCTGTCAAAAACCCATCTCATACACTGGACTACAGTTCTGATGGATTTGTTCTCCCCGGGGTTATGAGTCCTTACAAGGTCTAAATGTCTACTATCATGGAATGCAGCCAAGGACCCCTCTTCCCCCCTACACACACAGCCCGTCCTCCTACTATGTCCTCCCTGCCAAGACCAGGGGCATCCAAGTCAAGGGAAACTCTGCATGTGGCTTCTCCTCCACTGTCTCCTCGGGTCCTTGGGCCATGGAGGAAGGAGGGTCAGCCTGGTCTCTTTCAGCTTTAACACACAAGTGGTAGTTTTTCATTCTTACTTTGGGTCAATCAGTATTTGAAGCTATCTGGAGACAGAAGAAAGATTTTCTGCTCCATTGGAAGGCATCTGTCAAAAGTTGCCTAAGGGCAAGCTCAGCTTATTTTAATTATTACGAAATCCTTTGGTGCCTTTTCTTCCATTCCAGACCCAAACCAACAAACAAATTCATTTGCGTACAAGGTGATGGTCATGCGAAGGACTTTTGGCAATAATGAGGTAGAAAGACCTTTGAAGAGCATCAACTAGATTCCAGAAATAAGTCTCTCTGGAGAAATTGATCTCTTTCTTTTCAAGGAAATTACAGTAGACAGGCCTTGATTTTCTAATACTTAACTTCATTTCAGAACCAAATTTCCTACAATGAGTTCATGAGAAAAGCATCCCAAACCCCAGGCTGGTGACAAATTCCAGAGGAAATACTCAAGGACTCTCTCAAGTCTCTGGGCTGAGAGATGCCTAAATTTTTTCTAAAATGTAACAGTATTTTAAAAAAAGACATTTCATTCTAGTGAGCAATATTTAAATTGTATTTAGGTTAAGCAAAGTAAGACCCTTTCACCCAGCTCAATTTAGAAGGTGGAGGCCAAGATAGAGATGAGAGAAATAATGCTGGGCTGGGGCTGGAGAGAATAGAGATAGCTATAGATGGAAGGATGGGGTTAGGGATAGAGCAGAGACTCTGAGGAAGGTATGACAAAGGATCTTTAGGGATGATTCTATAACATAATCTGCCTGGTTACTTAGGATGGACTAGGGGAATCTATTGCTGAGTCTGTTCTTGCATTTCTGATGGAAGGCAGTGAGGAACAATGGGTAATGTAGCATGATAAACTTAAAATCAGGGGAGACCTGGAGCCAAACCCTGCCTCTGAGATTTCCTAGCTGTGTGACCATAGCCAGCCACCTACCTTCAGTTGTCTCCTGTGTAAAATGGGGCACAATCTCTGTAGCCCTGCGTCATGGTGAGTCTCAAATGGGATTATGGGAGCAAAGTGTTCCCCCTCTGAGGCTGTGTGGAGGCCACCCTGTCTCATGAGCTTTGGGTCGTTTCTGTTCTCATGCACTGGTTTTGGTGGGGGAGCCAGTCTTAATGACCTCAGGGGCTGATTAACCTATGGGGATGCAGAGGCACATCCATCTTGGGCTCAGGTGGAGGAGGGAGCTGCTCATCCCAGACCTCAGAGCCTCCCAGGGAGGTGTGCAGCACCAGCTCAGGAGTCCCAAGAGAAAGCAGCACATGGAAGGGGGTGGTGCACAGGGAGGGTTGCTTTGGCCTGGAGAGTCAGGCATGATGAGTAGGGCTGTAAGGGGCACACTCGCTGGCATTCCTGCAGCAGTGGCAGAATGGGTTTACCTGGGATACCAGAACAGAAAAGTGGATACGGACAAAGCAGCCCAGGTGAAGCATGGCTATAGTTTGACTTGGATGCAGAGGGGGTGATCTATGGCTCCCAAGGACAGGACTGGACCACCAGGATGGCACCAGTACAGCTGGAGTCAGGCTCCCCTTAGCTTTAACTCAGTCTCTTTCATGGGCCTCAGAGGATAGCTGTGGCATGGGATTGGCATCCTAGCATCATCCTTTTCCTCTGCTGGTGGAACCCAGAGGGTGTTGTCATACCCAAGGTCAAGGTCACTGAAATCCTCACCTATCCGTGAGGGAGGTTGGGAGAGTGAATGGAGACTCCTCTAGGGTGTGGAAGAGAGGGGAAGCCAGGGAACTTGGAGTCTCCCTATTTCCTCCCAGCTCTGGCCCTGATAGCCCCTCTTGGGAAGAGACAATGGCAGACCATGCCTTCCTCCTCTCCAAATATCCCAAGGTCTCATGTTGCCCTTCTTGGCTGTGTGACCTTGGACCAATCACTGACCCTCTCTAGACTTCAGGCTAGACAATAAGGCCAGCCCTGCCAACTTCCCATGAGGTTATGAGGCCCAAGTGAGAGAAAAGAGGAGAGATCTGGCTTCTGACCATGATGCCAATGTCCTTCCTCTTCTCTTCCTGTTCCAGTACTATGCAATGTCCGCAGGCTCTCCCAGCCCACTCTGCCTTGATGATCTCCATAGGTGGTGAGTGAGTGGATGGGATAACCACATCATGGATGTGGCATTTGACTAAAACAAAGGAATGTAGTCCAAGCATGTGTTGTATTGTTGTTGCTTCAAAGGGTGATTTTGAGTGACTTTCTTCTGTCCCTGAGTGTCTCTGGGGTGAACTCCCCATCTCCCACTCTATTCAGTCAAGAATGAACAAGCACTAGCCATGACCTGAAGAACCTGTTGCTTTTCCTCACACCCATTAACAATCAATGGCCCTGACAAGGCATGGCCAGGTGACCTGAACATGTCCTGCTCTGGTCATCTGTATCCTGAGTGTCTGTGGGGGCAGCTTCACTTCTGAGAAGAGACTGTTCCACTCCCCAACCCTGCTTCCTCACCCTTCCTGCCTCTCTTCGCTGTGCATGTTTGCTGTGGTCAGTCAGCAGGGGGGTGATTCTCCAGTAGAAGGATTCTACAGGTAGAAGCCTCCTCCCATGTGTGGGTCAGTCATAGACCTGGAGTCTGTACCCACTTTCATGATGGCCCATTTGGAGGGCAGCACCCTAAGAATTCTATTTGCTGAATGGCCACAGCAGTTGGAGAGGTCCATTTTCCATTTTGTATCATCTGTCAGGAAGTGTGCTTCCCCAATGAAATTTATAAAGTAGACAGAAGGATGTGGGAGGTTTTGAAGCTGCTACAGATCACATGACTCACCCTGGGGAACACACACATCTATCCCGCCATACTTTTATTGATTAAGTCGCTGGAATGGCAAACACTGAAGGTAACCCATATGGAGAGCCAGCTGTTCCAGAAATAAGTTGTCTTTATTTACTGGGATATCCGTAGGCAACAAATAACCAGAAGGAGATTTCTTTCTAAGCTTTCAGCCTGTCTTTGGTGGAAATTGGCTCTTAGAACAAGGAGGTCACTAACTCCTCTTCTCTGACTGTCAACACACAAATTCATCCACCCTTTTTTTATGACATTCTGCTCGGGGTTTCAGGGGTGCCCAGCTTTAAAATGCAACTGTGACTTTGTGCAATTGTGCAATTGGTGGCTACCAATCGTTCCCCTGCTGGAATTGTTTTCTGACATTCTGGGAGGCTGGCTCACCTTGACTTCAGAGGCTCCCCTCTCTCCTCTGTTGATGCCAGTCACAGCTTCCCTGCCCTTCTCATCCTGGGCATGCCTCGTCCATGTGTTCTCAAAGATCCCCTTGGTTTATCCCGCTGATGTACATAGGATCTCACTGATGGGCTAACTCAAAGGCCTGCCCACCCAGCTGCATGTCATGGCGAGGAAAGTAGGCACTTATCATACCCTTTGTATCCTTGCTCAATGCTGTGATGTCACTGAGGATGCCATAGGGTTCCAGGACTCAGTCTAGGCAGGGCAGTGACTTCTGAAGATGGCAGCACTCATACAGTCTGACCATCAGTCCATATTCTGAATCACCTAACCTGTCGTTCACCCTGGGGAGACTCATGTCTCCCTGCCTTCCATGCATTCAAGTGTCAGCACTCAGCAGATTATTGGGCAGTGGTCTCCACCATTCCATCTGTTGTAGAGTCGCCTGTGATGCTCACAGATAAATGCAAGGCACCTTGGCTAAAAGAAAACTTTGAGGCTGAATTGTGTTCCACTGAGTCAAATACAGTGGAAAATTAACTGCCAACAGACATAGTGAAGTTCTCTGGTCTCTACCTCTCTCTGGGAATCTTGTCCACTAGGAGGAGTTCACTGTTTCAAAAGTTAGCCAACTATGGCCATAAGAAGAGATATGTTAGGGATAAAAGTTAAGTTTTGTTCTTGGGATCAAGATATCACCTTCCCAAGTGCCAAGCAGAGCAGGTGACAGAGATGATAGTGAATCTGGAAAAAATTTGGGGTTTGAATGGAATTCAAGGTCACTGGGAGTCATCAGTGGGACGTGGCTCCCAAGAAACCCCTTGTGAGATCAGATGGAATGAACAGTGTTAGGGTTTACTTCTAGTAATGGGGAGATCATCATCCATCAGACATGGAGAGAGAGAGAGAGAGACAGAGAGAGAGAGAGAGACAGAGAGACAGAGAGAGAGACAGAGACAGAGACAGAGAGACAGAGAGAGACAGACAGAGACAGAGACAGAGACAGAGAGAGACAGAGAGAGACAGAGAGAGAGGGAGGGAGGGAGGGAGGAGGAGAGAGGAGAGGAGAGAGACTGCATGCAGTCCTGGCTGCCACATTTCAGGAAGGATCCTGATCCTTGAAGTAATCCATACTGGGTCTCTCTCTACCATCCTCATTAGTATCTGTGGCAAAAAAGATCTTCCCAGAGAACTACCTCCCTTTTGGGACAAGTTTCTCTGGGCTTACATCACCCAATGTATGAATGGCAGATACACAACCCACCCTTACCTTCCCACTCCAGCCAGGTCACTCCTACTGACCCTGCGTGGCCCCCAATGCTCTGTCCTGGACTCTCTTTGCTCCATATGCACTGTTTTACTTCAGTCCCCATAGTTTTGATGACCATCTACCTCTATGCATATACTTCATAGATCTATTCATCCAGCCCTAACACCTCTGCTGACTTCCAGTCTTGAATTTTCAGTTGCTGTTTGATATCTCAAACTAGATGTTCTACATGCATCTTAAACTCATAATGTCCAAAACTGAAGCCAGTGGTGATCACAGTGACAGACACATCCAATATGGCTCTGAGTTCCATCATTTCTCCTCTTGTTCCATCTTTCCTCTGACACATTGGTATAGAACCTCCTCGCCTCCTCCTGAGCTCCTACAGAAGTCTGCTGGTGAGGTTTTCTGCCTCTAATCTCTCCTTTCTACAACTGTCAAAGTGACCTTCCTGAAGCACAGGTCTGACCATGTCGCCCCCATCCTCACTCAATAACCTCCTGTGGCTCCTCATCACACCCAAGAAGATCAAATACAAAATCCTCCATTTAGCATTCAAAGCCTTTCATAACTTGACTTCCCCTTATCTTTCCAATCTTTTAACATCATGTCTTTGGCAATCCAGAGACATTAGGGTCCACCTCATCTCCCACCTCGAAATTTTTCCTCTGATTATCCTCTGTATCTGGAATGTTCTCCCTCCTCATCTCTGCCTCTTGACTTCCCTGGAATCCTTCAAACTTCTCCAGGAAAACTTTCTTTACCCCACCCCCTTCATTGCCTTCCCTCTGTTGATTATCTTTAACTTACCCAGCATACATCTTGCTTGGATATAGTTGTCTGTGTGTTGTCTCCCCTATTAGAGTCTCCTATGAGAGCTCCTGGAGGGAAGGGACTCTTTTTTTGGCCTCTCTTTGTATCCCATTGCTTAGCACAATGTCTGGGACATAGAGTTTAATAAATGCATGTTGACTTAATTTGTCTGGAGCAGTGTTGGCTCAGTCTTTGATGACCCTGGGTCACCTGCAATTATGATGGCCCGTACAAGCCACACTTTAGTGAAGAAAAGGACGTGACATTATTTTTCTTTTGTAAAAGGAAGCCAAAGTCAGGAGGAGGTCTGCCCAATGACTGGTATATTGGGGAAATGAGACTTAAACCACCTTGTTCAGACAGCAAGTCCAAGAGTGGCTCTCAATGCTGAGGACAAGCAGCTAAACACTGGACCTCATTTTGGCTGCTGGCTCCTTTGTTGGCATCTTGTGTACTTGGTCATCCGTGGCTGTGGGTGACCAGTCCAGGTTCCATCGGCTTTCCTTCTTGGTCCTACTTACATTCCTCCTGCTCTCTGTTCAGTTGTCATCAGAAGCCATCCCAAACCATCCTCCTGCCTGGACCATCCTTGTCAGCCCTGGTTTGTGGAATTTTAAAGATGGCCCCCATTCCAGCTGATGCTTTGTTCTGCCTGCCCTGTCCTTGCAAAGAAATGCTCCCTGAAGCCCAGGAAAGCTCAACCTTCCCTTGCTATCAGTTCCTGCATTGCTTGCTTGGCGAATTCCCTGAACTACTCCTTACTTTAAATTGAATCAGCATTTTAAAAGTAAGAATTGGCCAAATATTTGGCGTTTATCAAGTGTGTTTTAAAATTAATGAGGACTGCAGCTTCATGGCCTTGGAACATAAACCCCAGAAATGGCTGAACTGGAGGGACCCTTGGAAGCAATGAATTCAGCCCTAACTGCTACAAATAAGAAGAGTAAGTGGAAGGAAGGAAGGAAGGGAGGGAGGGAGGAAGGAAGGAAGGAAGGAAGGAAGGAAGGAAGGAAGGAAGGAAGGAAGGGAGGAAGGAAGGAAGGGAGGAAGGGAGGAAGGAAGGAAGGAAGGAAGGAAGGAAGGAAGGAAGGAAGGAAGGAAGGAAGGAAGGAAGGGGAAAGCAGGGAAGGAGAACAGAGAGAGATGAAGGTTTTGAAGGCCAGAAGGCCAAGAGCAGAGCCAACAGGGAAGGAATGCTGTCTGGCCAGGGGACCCCCTGCAGACGCAGACCCTGCCTCTGGCTTGGGTCCGAGAGGGAGGGGAGAGCAGTCTGCGTCCCCAGCACGGTCTGGGCTGCTCTGAGTCGGCTCCACTCTGGGCCCTTGTCCCTTCTGAAGAGGCAGCTCTTTCAGTAGATCTTCTTATTAATCATGACACCACGGATCATCGCTGGGCTCTCAGTCCTTGTCACACACTCTCTCATTCAACTCAACACCACTGTCTAGGAGCTGGTACCTACGTTATGGTCCCATTTCACAAAGGAGAAACCTGATACTCCAAGAGGCTGTGACTTGCCTAACGCCACGTGGCTTGAAAATGTGGACAACAGGGTCATATTCCACATCAAAGGTTATTTCCATCACTCATCTCTTCTCCTCCCAACAAGAAAGCTCCGCCAATGTTGGCTCTTACTTCACAGATAGCAGCTTGCTCCGAGGCAAGCAATCAGGCTGTGGATAGGCCCTCTTCTGTTTCATTCATGTGTGGAGCCCTTGTACCTGGAGAAGTACAGTTTAGCCCCTTTGAGATTCAGGAAAATGATTTGGAGGTCAGGTTTTAGTTTCTGATGGGCCCTGAGTAATCCCAATTTTATAAAAATTGTATTTTCGCAATTAGAAATGAAAACTGAAATACATAGTTATCTGATCTGTGGTAATAAGGCTGGAGCTGTCTATTTCCTCGTGCATGATGGGTAATTACAATCCTGAGATGTGGGTGAAAGAGGACAGATTACATACATTGTTCCTGCAAGGACCACTAATGATTGTTTACCTTGGAAACCGCCAACAGCTTCCACACTCCTAGCCCAGACAGGAGCACCCCCCTCCCATCATATCTCCAGCCTCCTCTCGCACATATGGAGAGGGTGCTTGTTGCTCCCCATTCAGCCGTAGCTCTACCACCAACTTGCTGTGAGACTGGGTCTAGCAACTGCCCACACATCCTGGACCGTAGCTTCTCCCCATGTAGAAGGAAAGGGGTCAGTTTCACCTGGAGTCTGGGCTTTAAGATAGGTAAGGGGGGAGAGAAAGTGTGAGAGAGAGAGAGAGAGAGAGACAGAGAGAGAGAGAGAGAGAGAGAGAAGGAGGGAGAGAGGGAGGGAGGGAGAGAGACAGAGAGTGAGAGAGAGATAGACAGATAACAATAATTGATAATAATTTCCTTTGTAATCTTGTACATTGTATTTTGTCTATTTAAAAACATGACTTGGAGAAGGAATCCTCACAGAAAGGTTAATAACCTCTCTTCCAGCCCCAACATTCAGGCTTCCCAAATGAGTAAAGCCTACAAAGGGAATCCCAAGTGGCTTTTGTCTTCCCTGCCCAGTGTCACAAGTGTGTTTCTGATGCTGCCCTCAGGGAGGTGGACTGCCCATGGCCCCAACAAACTGTGCCAGCAGAACCCAATCTCTGGCTGGGTCCATTGTGCTGGACAAACGCGTGTTATACTGTCAGCCCAAACGCCAACCCAGCATGACTAGGTGCAGAAAACCTCACTCCCAGAAGGCTAGACACCAAGGTCTGAATTCTCTGGCCGCAACAACCCATGAGTCAAACAAAATCACCCAATGCCGATTGGTTCTGCGTGCTCACCAGCCATCTGTCCAGTTTTAGGGATAGATAGCATGGTCGAAATAGGGCAGAGTGTGCTAAGGAGCACATCATTTTGGGACCACCTCTCAATGTAAACATTTGCCCCCCAAAATGGGAGCTCCTTGTCCAACCCCTTGGCATGCTGCCAGACAGAAGAATGCTGAATTCACCTTACATGTCAGTGGAACAAAGATGTTGTTCCTACCTCAGGCCCATCCAAACCCACTGGCTCAGGTTAAGAAGCCCTGTCCTAAGAGTGGACATGCTTCAGTTCCAGGGAGGTTTCTCCAGGCTGTCCTTGGAGAGGGGAGAAAAAAGCTCAACTAAAAAAAAATACTGGGGATATCATGGAACAGAATCTCAGGCAAGAAACAAAAACAAACAGCACAGAAATGTTATTTGGAGACATGCAGGATCTGCAAGATGAGGACTAAGGAAAGACAAGATAGAGGCCAAAGTCCCTGCAGACAATGCAGTGGCATCATTCTCATGACCAGAAACACCTCCCTCTGCTGCCTGTGTCTTTGCCTGGCATTCAAGGCCTTCCCTGATCTGCACAACTCCCATTCCTTTCCAAGCTGATCCCTTCTGCTCCCATCCACACAGTCTGTCTTTGAGCCAAGTGCTGGCCTCCTCTCTGCCCACCTTGTACCCTCGATGCCCAGCTGTTGAGCCACAAAGTCATTGCAGATGCAATGAGGACCCCAAACCCCACCCTTCTCTCTAAGTCTCAGTGTTCACTTGGAGCACATTTCTCCAGGTTATTTAATTATCTCAGGTTTGCTGCACCCCTGGAGGCATCACAGACCCCAGACCCCAGACAGGAGGGCCCTCTCCAATGGACACACAAGTGGTCATCCAGCCTTTGCTCGCCCATGAATAATTACAATCCATAGCACTTTTTCAATCCATCATTTACTGATCACCTACTATATGCCAAGAAGTATGCCAAGTGCTTTATGTCTGTATCTCATTGGAGCCTCACAAAAGTCTTAGCATGTTGTCTGGGTTTGTCTTATCCATCTCGTGAACTAGAAGCATCCTGAGGACAGGCACCATCTTTATCAAGCCATTGTATGCCCCCTTACACCCAGCTCAAGCCATGGCCGAACTCAGGGACCTAGAGTTCCCCAAAGACCCATCCCTTTTTCGGACTAGCTGTTCTCTGCCCACACAGTTAAGTCAGTCTCTACACTCAGCTCGGTGACTGACACACCGGTGACTGACTATGGAAGCCTGCAGCTGAGAGGGGATAGGTGTTGGGAAGTGTGTCCCAAGCTGGGCCAGAGGCTTCTCCCATGAATGTGTCTCTTGACCAGGAACTGCTTCCATGCTGGGTGCCATGCTTCTGTGCCCTCACATGCAGCTGGGTGCCATGGGGACCATGTGGAAGCAGCAGAGGACTTGTTGGTTTTCCTCATTTGCTAATTGTGTCGCGAGCTTCTCAAATCAGGCTTTGCCTTGTGGTGAGAACCACTCTGTGAAGGAGTCACTGCAGACATGTTTGTGCTGGCTTGGAGGATGCTGGGGGCAGGCAACTGGTTGTCATGGCAACCCCAGCTGGTTCTCTTTCCCTTGGTGAGTAATGCTGGCTCCCTACGTGATGCTGAGGGGTCGTGGCTGAGAGCACTGAGCATCTTCCAGTATACATCCCCTCAGATGCCTCAGCTTCCATATAGACATAGTGCTTCCCATGCCCCCCACATGCCTGGAAAGTGAGCATCAGCATCCTCAGGGGCCCAGAATGGTCCCAGCTGATGCCAGATGCTGCTTGTCCAGAGAGGAAGGTGATCTCCTCTTGGGAGGGTGGTCCCTCTTTCCCACTCTCACCTACAGGGCTGTAGAAAGTCCTGGACAGTCTGCCCAACAGGGCAGTGCAGTTATTGGGAGCCACAAAGGATCCTGGATAGCCCAGCCAGGGAATTAGCCATAGATGTCACATGGTGCTCATGCAAGAATTCCAACTCCCCGCCCCTCAGACTTCTGGCAGGGCACCCCACCCCCAGCCAGAACCCCTGCTGCCTTTCCTGTGTCACCCCTGGAGGGGAGGGCCTAAGGGCAAGTCCTCCTCCTGTCCCCTTGTGGACAACCCAGGAGGTTTACTCTGTCACCCTCTGATGCCTCTTTGGGTCCTTGGCATCAACCCTGAGCTGCTTCATTATGTGGTTTCCAAAACTTGTACCCAGAGTCCGGCTCTCTGTCAGCTGAGGGGCAGAGTTGAACTTGGTGCCAGATGCCAAGCAGAAGCTCTCTCTCACTCATTAAAGATGGAAGCTGTAACTGGGAACCCCCCCCCCCTCAGCATCAAAAAGAAATTTTGGGGTCTGTTGATTCTCCCATCCCCTTTCCTAAGACTGGTGTTGGCAGGGCCTGAGTTGACCCTGATGTGGCTGCTCTGAAGTTCTACAGTGCTATAAGCTTGCCCCGATGCTTCTGAGCAGCTGAGCCCCCTGGCCTGTGGTCCATCCTTGGGGCATTTATTGCTGCTCCCAAAGCCAAAGGCTTTCTGGTTCATCAGTGGTCCAATGGACTTCTCAATGATTCTGCTTCTTCCTGTCTGGGGGCTTCTCAATGGGACACAGTCTTTCCTCTCCCCTTTCCATTTCTGTTTAAAGCCCTTTGGTTAAGATTTGAAAGACCCCATAAAAGAAACAAAAACAAATATTTTACTAGGCCAGAGAGGAGATAAGATCCAAAGTCCCACAGACAACTCTGATGTGGCTGTGGACGAGTGCACGAGGGAGGCGTATATAGGGTATAAAGAAGGGAATTTGGCCAGGCCATTCCTGACTGCCGGGACTCCATATAGGGAGTCATGGAGAGGAAAAGGAGGCCCTGAGCTGGGCTTCATAGGCTGGGAGAATTTTCGGCATAGTCAGAGGAGCAAGCAGGGTATCCCGGGTGCAGGGAACCTGCTAAACAAAACAATGGGATAGGCTTTGCAGGAAGGGAGGAAGTTGTGGCAGATAAGACCGGGAAGGATAGCAATGAAAGATGGGACCCCTTTGCATTCCAGGTGGAAGTTTGGACAGTGAGTAAGGATTGATGGGACCACATCTGCAAACTAAAAAGGCTGATCTGTAGCTAGTGAAGGACAGATTGAAGGGGGTGAGGGAGGAGTCCGTGGAACCTGAAGTCAAGACTTCATTCTTGGGCTATGACTATGGAAGCACAGGAGAGGGGAAGGACGAGAGAGAGAGGATTCAGGGAAGCATAGGATTACCCAAAAGGCCATGGATAAATGCATGGAAGATGTGAGCAGCTGAAACCCATTACTCATGAGGAATCATAAGGGAGAGATGGACAGGAGACGCCATCAAATAGATGGATAATGACACATCACATCATGAGAGCAAGACATCAGCCTTGGGTGGCCTGTGTGCACCGCTCTCATCTTGCCAAGTCCAAGGAACTTAAGACTGTCCCTACCCCCCAACTTCTACCTATTGGGTGAACCGCATGGAGAGAATTGATGGAATGATGTGAATGCATGGTCTTCCTAGTGGGTTCCTAAGCTCTGTGGCATACAGAGTTCCAAGTCCTAATTTAAGCAGCATAATTCCTGGCTTTTCTATGACAGGAAGGGCAGGCGGAACAAGCACCTACTATGTGCTTTACAAAGTGACATGGATGGGCTGTGATGGAGAAATTCACAGGAGGGAGATCACAGGACTATGGAACGCTGGAATTATTTTGCCAGCACAATGATTGCACTCTCACTTCCCTCTCATTTAGCCACCAGCATCCCTTAGGAATGGCCTTTCACTTCATTATTAAATAAGCATGATTTCTTCCATATAAGCTTGTATATGCCAGTTCCCAGAGTTCTGTAGGGGGCTAATGTCACTTAATACATTGCAATAATTTCGTGCACTATCATGGCACTCTCCTGGTCCATTAAAACATATTTCTTTCTAATTCTTCTAGATTTTTACTTACAAGACTATTAATGCCTTTACAAGTAAGAAGGCTTTGAGGATACCCACTAGCATATAATCTCAGTAACACTGGAGTCCTAAACTACAGGAGGTATAGGAAGATCATAGGTCCTGTTGTCTCACATATTTGACTTACATAAAGTTCTGCTTAAATGAGAGTGGCTATTATTCACCACTGCCACCATGACCACCTACCACTATTATCACTATCATCATCAACTTGGTGAGGCAGCTAAGTGGTACAGGGGATAGAGAGCTAGACTTGGAATCAGAAAGACCTGAGTTCAAATCCAACCTCAGACACTCACAGCTGTGTGATCCTGGGCAGGTCACTTCATCTCCATCTGCCTCAGTTTCCTCACATGTGCAATAGGCATAATAACACCACCTACTTCACAAGGTTGTTGTAAGGATCAAACAAGGTAACATTTGTAAAGTGCTTGGCAAGCTTTCAAGTGCTATGTCAATGGTGGTTCTCCTTACCCTCCTCGTTAACATCTCAGTTACCATCACTATCATCAGCCCCATCAGTAACATGGCCATCAATCTTTTCAGCATTGTGACCTTCATCATCATTCTCTTCAGTGGCATGATGGACATCCTTCTACTTCTTCCCCATTGTTTCATGTCACTCTGGATACTGTCATCATGGTTCCCATCATCATGAGAGTCAAACTCACCCTTCTCCACCCTATTGTAGAAGCATGATCTTCACCCTATTGTCTCCATTATCACAGTCACCATCACCATCATCACAATCCTCATTGTCATTACCGCCATCAGGTCTCTTCTTCTTCATCATCATCATCATCGTCATCATCACTCCATCACCTCCATCAGTCATGGTCAACATTTTGTCATCAGTCATCCTCAGTAGAATCCCTGCCTCTCTCCTCACTAGCATTGGCATAACTGGCATCACTGTACTGACCAGACATCCTAATGTCGATCCTCATTGCCGTCTTGATCCTAGTGCTGATCTTCCTCCTCATCGACACCATCTTCATCAGAAGATTCATCACTGTCACTGTCCACATCATGATCTTCATTGTTGTTATCACCATCATGGCTGTCTCATTTCTCCTCCTCCTCCTCCTCCTCACGCCTGTTATCATCATGTCCCATTGCCATTATCACCATCATCACCACCACCGTCATTGTCATCACCATCATTAGCATCATGAGCTTTCTTTACACTATGGCCATCATGCTGGCAGGATCGTCTACTACTTTTGTCACCATTTACCATAACCACACTCAGGTTTTCCTAAAATATTCACAAATGAATACTGAATAATTCTCACACACCACTGAATCACTAAACCCATCCTTCTACTGAGGAAACAATCTTCCCTGTCCCAGCCTACTGTGAGATAGCTTTCTTGGCTTCATTTTGGCTGAGATGGCAGTTGTGGGTCCCTTGGAGGACTTTGGTCTTGAGGCTTGTGTTTTCTATGGGCAATAGGAAGTTAATCTCCTGGGTTTTGTGGTGTCTCCCTCAGTTTCAGGGGCAAAAACTAATATTGTTGCTGATACCAAGCTGGTGGGGGTTGTGGTAGTTTCGTCATCTAGGTGCATAATGGCATCTGTTATCACCACAAGTCACATTGAATAATACTTTTGTCCTCCTGATGAGAAAACCCTTATCTCCTTTTCACATGACGGGAGAGGTCTGTATTTCACAGCTGTGAAATAACAAATATTAGCATGTAGATTGCTTCATAATAGGTGATTAATCCTGACAACATCCCTGCGAGCGAGATCGTCATTAGAATCTCTGTTTTACAGATGAGAAAACAGAGCTAGGAGGATGCTGGGCCACTTCTGGGCCACTACAGGCCCAAATGGCAAAGCTGAGGCTCAGACCCATGTTGCCTGACTCCAGGCCTGTGTTCAGAGAGCCAGATTCTGCAGCTCTTTGCCAGCACAACCATGAAATATGCCTTTGAAAATGATGCAGATGATACTGTTGAGGAGAAGGAAAAAGCCTGAGTGTGTTTTAAACAAAACATTTGTCTTTGGTAAATAATACTTAGCCAAAATGTGGTCCTAGGGGCTCCTGAATGCAGGCAGGGAACCTCTGAGCCAGAAGTTTCTGTCTAGACTGTGTAAGAATAAAAATAGCTTCCATTCATAGAACACATCACAAGAGACATTTCTCACACCAGGCCTGGGACATAGGCAGGCTTAGTGGCATCCCTCTTGTACAGATGAGGGAACCAAAGCCCAGTCATGCAGTTCCTAAGTGGAAGAAGTCCTGGGTCCCAGGGCTCTGAGTTCATCCTCTGTTATGGGGCTAGTGGCAAGCATTGCTAAGGCCAGCAGGGGTAAAGGAAGAAAAGGGAAGGCACAGAGATGGAAGGCAGCAAGGAAAGGTAGGGGTGATGGTCCCTGAGAGGCTCTGCAGGACCCTGGAAAGGCCCCATCCCAGAGGGGCTGAGTGAGGAGTTTGGGGTCAAGGCTGCATCTGTGCTGGCCCAGAAGGTGTCCCCCAGTACTTGGTGTGAAGCTCCCCTGATGCTCTACACCTAAGGCCAGGTCTCTTTGGTCCATGTCACTGCATGAGAATATAGCCACCCTGAGACTTATCTTTGGCAAGGGAGAGTAAGGGAGAGATGAAGATAATATGAGATTCAGACAGAAAGAGGGCCACTGTTTAGTTCCCTGAAGGACTTTCATGTATGCAGATATAATCACTCCTCCACGCCCCCAGGGACCTGAGTGACTGGGAGAGGGGAGAAGAGCCCATAGACTAGAGGTCCAGCAGCCCAGCGAGGGACTGTGCAGCTCCTGGGCAAGAGAGGAATTTGGGGAACAGCTCTTCTACAGGGAGAAGGAGCCTGGAGGCAATGCCAAGATGAGATGAGCAGCCGAGTCTCCTGGGCCAGGCTGGAACTGAAGCTGAGGAGCCCCCGGGACAGACCTAGCTTGCTCTCACTCCTCTCTTGAGGTCGGAGGCAGAAAGGGGCCAGCTCTCTAGAAAGTCCTGGGCATTGAGGGAAAGCCTCCCCCCAAGGCTCATGCTCTAAGTCTAGAGATCTACAGGGAGTTTTGACCAGAGAAAAGAGGTGACTTTCTGGCAGCCCGTTGTTTGATATGGAGTAGGTGCTTAATCAGTCAGTCAATAAGCATTTATTGACTGACTTTTTAGACTCCATGAGTGTCTCACTAATATAGTGCTCTAGATTTAGAGGACTGTAGAGGTCCCCAGGAAATGTAGCAGTCCTCCAGAAAGAGATGGGGGAGGGGGAATGGTGTGGCTATTTGTGACCTTGAGAGAGGGGGCTTTTTCTGTCAAGTGACATAATGCCTGTTAGCCAGAGTGCTTGCATTGGATCTGAGAGTCCTTTTATCACTTCTGCAGACCTAGGAATAGGTTAAAATCTGGTTCTTCAAGAGGAAATGCCAGTCAGGAGCAAAAGAAGTCAAATTCTGGTGTTCCTACTTAAAACTTTGGTGGGGGAGGGCAGTGGAAGGGAAGAGGAACTCTGAGGGTTGGTAGGTACAAAGCTGGAAACATTGTGATTTGGGAGATACCCATGACACAGAACTGAAGTCACTCCAGTCACATTACTTGCAGAAGGTCGGTCATTTAGTTCCATGATGTTGGTGCTATCAGGAACACTCTGGGCAGGATCCCATAGGAGGCTCATGGGAGAGCAAGACACATAGGGTGAGAAAGCTTGGAGAGGTTGGGCTCTGCTCAGGAGAATGAGCACAGCCAGGGGCAAGACCAGACCCTTCAGATGCCTGAGGCTGAATGTGCAATGCTGTATTCCTTCCCTGTTCCCAGGCTGGGCTACCCAGCAGTCAGGGCTAGCACTGAGTCTCACCCCCCATTGGAAGGGCCCTGCCTCAACCTTCTAGGCCCTGGCCTTCCCATCTCACAGTTGCTCCCCATGGACTATTATTAGAGTGAAAATCCAGCCTCCCAGTGTGGGGAGAAGTCACCATGGAGAGTAGGGCCATGGTCCCAGCTGGAAGGTTCCACCACTCTCATCTAAAAGCAAGGGTCTACAACATGCCCAATCAATGCCCACCCAGCCTCTGCTGGCAGACTGCTGAGGCAATCCAGACCACTTGGAGATAGTTCTTGATGCTGGTCAGAGTCTCAGCAACCATGGTCTGGTTATCACATGCTTTAGTAAACATGTAGACAGTGAATTGGGGAAGGGAAAGATGTGTGCCAGAGAGACCATTTAGGAGACAATTGCTGCAAGGAGTGAGAGAGACTTGATGACTGTTAGAGATGTGGAAAGAAGGTTTAAGAAATATGAGAAATGTCAGGGAGCTAAAAATAAAAGGGTTTGGCACTGGATTGGATGTGGGTGGTGAGGGAGAGTGAGGAGTCTTGAACCTGGGTCCCTGGGGGGAATATGCTGGTGCCCTCAACAAAAAGAAGGAAGCTTGGATGGGAGAGATGGGGGCAGGGGAATACAGTGAGTTGTTTGTTTTGTACATGTTGAGTTTTTTATGCTAATGGATCATGCATCATGCATCTCAGAATGTCTGAAGGTCAGTTGGTGATGCCAGAGTAGAGTTCAGAAGAGAGACTAGGGCTGAATGTAGAAACTGAGGAATCACTGGGGTAGGAATGATCATTGAACCCAGAAAGCTGATGGGATTGTCCAGAGAAAATTTAAGAAGAAAAGGGGAGAGGGCCTAAGACAGAGCCCTGTGGGAAACCCACAATTAGGAGGCAAGGTATGAATGATGATCCTGCAAAGGAGCTGGAGGACCAAGAAAGAGCAGTTGCATGAGATCCTAGAGAAAAGAGAGCACTGTATACAGGACAAGAATGTGGTCAGAGGCTAGACTGGGGTCAAGAAGGATGACAACTGAGAAAAGATAATTCAATTTAGTGCCTAATAGCTCACAGGTGACTTTGGAAGGAACAAGATCAGTTGAATGAGGAGGTAGGAAGCCAAACTGCAGAGGGGTGAGAGGTGAGCGAGAAGAGAAATGGAGACAAAGAGTGTACATGGATTTTGCCTGGACTTCAGCTGAGATAGGGAGGAGACAGTGGGATATAGGGTCTAGTGAGAGTTTGTTAAGGATAGGAAGACAAGGACATTTTTGCAAGCAACAAGGAAGATACGGGGGAGAGATTGAAGACTAGAAAATGGAAATGATAGGGCAAACTGCTGTAAGATTGAAAGGTTTGGGAAATGTAATGAACATGTGCAGGGATTGGCCTTGGCAAGAGAAAGGAACACCTCTTCCTAAGATACTAGGGTAAAGAAGGATGGAATAGGAGTTGGGGGTGGCGTGGGGAGTGCTGTTGAGAGGCCATAGAAGGAAATTAATCTTGTCCTTCAGTCTCAGTTTGACAGGCTTCCTATTCTAAGTCTTAATTTTTAAAAATTTTCTGTTCCAGATTCTCTCCCTCCCCCTACACCCTCCACCTCCTATTGAAAAGGCAAAAAAAAAAAATGATACCGACTCTATATATGAAGTTAGGCAAAATATTTCCACATTAGCCATATTGCTGGGAGAAAAGTGGAGTTCAGAAAAATAAACCAGAAAAGTTCTGTTCCCACTTGCGCTCAAAGTTCATCAGCTTCCTCTCTGGAGGTGGATAACATTTTTTCATCATGAATTCTTTGGAAATGTCATGGATCATTCTATTGATCAGAGTTACTAAGTCTTTCACAGTTGATTATCATTACAGTATTGCTGTTGCTGTGTAGTAATCTCCTGGTTCTGCTCACTTCACTTTGTATTTTTTCATACAGATCTTGCTAAGTTTTTTTTTCTGAAATTGTCCCCCTCATTTCTTACAGTACAATAATTTTCCATCACAATCATATATAACACAACTTGTTCAAATGTTCCCTAATTTATGGGCATCCTAACAGTTTCCAATTCTTTGTATATATGGGTCCTTTTCCTTTTTTTCTTTGATCTCTTTAGGCTGTAGACCAAGTAAGGCTTTCTTTCAAGATTCAGAGAACTGTCACTCCATCCAGGAAGCTTTCCCTGATTTGACCAGGTTGGACATGACTTTTCTCTGCCCTGACCTCCCAGATCTCAGAGCAGCTCTCCTGTGCAGAGCAAGTTCAGGGGTCTGTTCTGTGTGCTCACATTTTCATAGAGCCCTTCTTCCATCAACAGCTACTTTGAGGGCCCCATTTTCTCCCTAAGCGCCTACCTCACCCAGAGTCCTGAGCATTAAAGATACTTAAGAAATAAAGGATGCTTCTGACCTGAGGAGACTCTCATCCGTGGATTGGCAGCTGGTGTTGGAACACATTTCCATAAGGAGGCGACAGCAGAGGATTCATGTCAAACGCCCCTAACCTACATCATATATCTTTATTGCCAATGTTACCATATCCTTGTAAGTATTTAATTTCACAAAGACAGAGCTGGGGAAGAAAGGAAAGGAAGTTGGATTCCTAAGATACTAGGGTAAAGAAGGATGGAATAGGAGTTGGGGGTGGCGTGGGGAGTGCTGTTGAGAGGCCATAGAAGGAAATTAATCTTGTCCTTCAGTCTCAGTTTGACAGGCTTCTATGGGAGAAAATTGGATCCTAGCATAATTCACATACTTGGTCCTGGGGAAATGTTTCCTGAGCAATAAATGCAGCATGGTGGAGCCTAAAGGCAGGAGTCTAGGGGCACAAGCTTAGGCATTCAGATTGACCTGGCAAGACTAGAATATACTTTTGTATCTATGACCCCTGCAGACAGTGACATCTGAACTGGCAGTGTACTGCCTAACCCAGGGACTTGTTTAATTTTTTTACTTGTAAAGCCTCCCCTTCTCCTCCCTAGTAATTGTGTTTGGCATCTTCCTGTTGACCCATAGTTATTGACCAATGCTGTGATGCCTTCTTTGATTTAGGAAATGCTCTCTCAGGGGGTGGGGGGATCCCAGCCCATCTCATTGAGTGCATCCTTCAATTTGTATGTATGTTGGTGAGTGGTCCTTCCTACACTGACCCTGAAATCACTGACCCCCTCTCAGAGTGAATGTGTGAGGAATGCACATGCTCTCTTCTTTGACTGACAGGCAAGCAGATGGGTGTTCAGCAGAAAATTCCCCAGTGAAACTTAAGAAGAAGCAAGAGATTTGGGAGTTCTCATTTGAGAGACTCCCGTAAAAGCAAAAGAGGAAGAGTCTTCCTCAACTGGAGCTGGGCCGTCCTAGCTCCTACAAGCCCTGCATGACTGTCGGTGAGAACACCTGCCCTTGAGGCACAGTCAGTGCCCAGCTAGGCAGGCCGGGATAAAACCGGCCAGCACACGGCCTGAGGAGCTGTCCAAGGTGACCATTAAGTGAGAGTCCGAGTCTACACCTGGAAGTCAAACTTTGAGGATGTCCCTATCTGCCACAGACCTGATTTTGAGGGGTTTTGTTTGTTTGTTCTTGGAGGGAGGTAAGGGATGGAGCGAAAAAGGGACTCAAAGGGAGGAAGGGAGGCAGCCGGGGAAGGAAGGCCACCAAGCCACAGTTTTCCGCTTGGAAAAATATCCCACCCCCCTTTTTTTAAAGAAAGTTCTGAAGCCTTCTAAGGAAACTGTCTCCCCTAGACTCCCCTTTCCCTTTCTCCGTCCTCTACCCCTGCCCCTGTCCTACGAGTTACTTTGCATCATTTGAAATGACTGGACGGTTCCGGCAGCTGGGAAGTGAGAGAGCATTAGAGACAGAGGCATGCTGGCCTTGGGGTCAGAATTAACTGGAAGAAATAAGTTGCTTCTGCTGGTCCTCTGGGTGTGGTGCCCTGCTCAGCTCCGGTCCTGTGGTTGGGCTCTGAGGCGGGCTCCCGGACTGCGGAGTCCCACTACAATCACTCTCCAATGCTGGGATCGTTGCTCTGCTGAGCCTGCGTGGACACTAGCCTGGAGGAAGGAGATGGCTCGCACAATCCGTTGCCTTAAGTGCGTTGAAAGATCGGGAGGCTTTCCCTCTTCTTTCCCGTATCGAAATAACCCTCTATTGGGGGTGAGCGAGACACTCTTCGGGGTCTTTCCGCGTCCCTGTTGGTTCTTTGTCTCGCTCTGGCCCCGGGGCGCCTTCTCGCCAGCTGACCCAACAGGAGGCGGGAGGGTAGAGGAAAAGGGAGCTAGTCAGGCCGCGCGTGAGGGTTCTTTAAATCAGAGCCCTAGCCCGAGCCGGAGCTGGGGGAGCCTCAGTCCTCGCTCGGAGCTGGGCCGCAGCATCCCTGCCTCCGCCGCCGCCACAGCCACCTCGCTCCCCAGGTCTGCAGCAAGAGCAGCAGCAGCATCGGGGAGGAAGGGAGGGAGGGAGAGAGGGAGGCGGCCTCGCGGGCTCCCACCCCCACCCCCGCCCGCCCGGGAGCCCGCCCATCCCCATGGCGACCGCCCAGGCTGGCCAGGCTCCGGCTTCCCGTCCCCGGGAAAGGAGACGAGAAGCGACAGCAGCGGCTGCAGAGGCAGCAGCATCCCCAGCATTCTCAGCATCCCTAGACCCTCGACCGGCCGCCTAGCTGGTTGATGCAGAACTCTGAAGTACCCTGACAGCAGCCTGGGAGAGATTGGTTTCTAATTCTCGGTTCTCCTTTCCTTGTCGTACCGTTCCCCCCCCCACCCCGCCCCCCATCACAATTCCTCCCTCTTGGCTGCCTCTGGTTCTTTCCTTGAGTCTCTGCTTCTCCCTCTCTCTCCGTCTTCCGTCTCTCCTCTCTCTCTCTCACTCCCTTCCCCTTCTTCCCTTCTCTCCCTTCCTTTTCTCACTCTTTTCCTCTCTCTCTCTCTCTCTCTCTCTCTCTCTCTCTCTCTCCCTACCTCCCTGCCTCCCTCCCTCTTCCTCTCCTTCTCTCCCTTCTCCCTCTCCTCTCTCTCTATCTTTCTCTGTCTCTGTCTCTCTGTCTCTGTCTCTGTCTGTCTCTCTCTCTGTCTCTCTCTCCCTCCCTCCGTCCTTCTCCCTCCCTCCTTCTCTCTCCCTCCTTCTCCCTCCCTTTTTTGCTCCCCTCCCCTCTCCTTCACTGTACAGAACGCCGCCTCGGCCGACGGCGTCACTGTGGTCGCCTCAGTCCATCTGCCCCGGCCGGCCCCCTTCGCCGGAGCCCCCGCCCGGCAATCTGTTGATAACTCCACCTGCAAGCTGAAATTGATCGTCTTTCGCAATGGGAAACTCTTCCCCAGCAGCAGCAGCAGCTCGGGCCACTGGTCCAGCCTTGCGGCTGTCGGGAAGTGGAGATCGGTGGCCACTCCAGTTGTCTTTGCGCAAATAGGTAAGAACTTGGGGGCATCACCCTTGCCGTGGACCTGAGAGCTCCGGCTTCTGTTGAGGATGGCAAGGAGCCGCAGGATGCTGGCGGAGCTTGGGGTGGGGGGGAGGAGAGGGAAGGGAGCTCGCGAGAGCGAGGCTCTCTAGCCGAATCAGTCAGCTGCTGCCCTTTGCTTTCATGCGTGCACAAACACACGCATACATACATGTATACAGGCTTGCATGCACACATACACACGTATATACATGGTTGTGTCCTTTCATTGGTGGTCTGGGAAGCTGGACAAGGGAATGGGCCGGGGGTAGGGAAGAAGTATTGCTGCTTGGGAGAAGCCAGCCTCTTAGCCAACTTTATGCTGAAGGAACAGCGGAGGAGAGTTGGCACCAAAGCCGAGCTGCCCTGGGCACCTGGGCTGGGTCTGCCAGTCACCAGGCTGAGCCAAGGCAGCTTAGGCCGGGAGCTGGGGGCCTCCTTCCCAATATCCCAGGAAAATGGGAGCGAGGCCTCGAATGTCTCGGGCCATACTTGTTGCTGTTTCTGAGAAGGCAGACGCTGCTTTGGCTCTGCCCGCGAGGCTCTCCCCGGAATTTCCGGGGGGGTGGGAGGGACTTTGCATTATAGCTGCGCCTTCGGGCTTTTAAGCCTGTGGAGAACGTGAGGACCTCGGTACAAGCGAGGCACTTTCCCAGCTGCCCGCCAGTGGTCCTTCTGAGAAGCAGAGAGCGCTTTTCTGTGGCATCCTAAACAGAGCTGAGGGAGGTGGGAGGCTAGCATCCTTTCCCACCGACTGGCCAAAGATGAGGCAGCCCACCTGGCACTTCCTCCGTGGGTCATCAGGGAGCCAGCCCCCTGCTCTTTGCCTCGGGCAAGCCTCTGGGCAGCAAAGGCCAGCAACAGCCAGTTTCCCGAGTGGGGTGGCTGGCAGCTGGCCCTGGAGCCCAGAGCTGGAGTGAGGAGGGTCGAAGGGGCAGGCGTTGGTTTAGGTTGGGCTGAGGACCGCGGTGTCCAGGCTATCTCTGATCCCATCCCGCCTGCCTGCCTTGCAGATGGGTGCAGCCTCAGCAACCTGAGTGCTCCGGTCATTATCGGCCTGAGGCCCTGGGCACCAGGGCTGGCCCCTGTGGCAGCCGCTTGGGATTTTGACCTTCTCGCCGGACATGGAGGCTGGCGAGGAGACAGGTGCAACCTAGTCGGATCAGCGGGAGACCTCTTCACCCTTCAGTGCCCGCGCTGGGGCCACTTCGCAGTGCTCATGGTGAGTGTGTATCTATGACTTGGCAGAAATAACCAGGCACCCCAGCGGCTAGACCAGTGTCCTCCAAGGGGTCCCAGCAGCGGCTGAGCAGCCCCTGGATCTATGACTACGAGGCTGGCATGCCTACTGCCACAGGTTTGGGTGCCACCAATGAGAGAAGACCCAAGGCCAGAGGGCAGGGAAGGGCAGGACCCCCAGTAGCCGCCTACCCGCCTGGGGGTCTCAGGCAGCTGTTAGGTAATTTCTGCCAGATGGCCTAGAGGCTGGCGCTCCTCCCCTCCCCTTTCCCGTCTCCCATCCCGAGGCTCGGGTTCCAGCCGCCAGAGAAGGGCGGAGGAGGGCAGGGCAGGCTCTGGGCCAGGGACTGGCTCGCCGCTCTCCTCCTCTCCAGGCCGTCAGCTCTATGCCCGGCTCCCTGCTCTGTGAGGATAATACTAATTAGTCTCAGGCGTGCTGCAATGGTGAATCATTTGCCCGCCGACCAGGAGAAAAGCATATCGCACACCCTGCTGGACAAGCCTGCTTTGGTCCTGCCGCCAAGCTCACTCCTTTTCTCCCCCGATGCCTCGTTCCCTAGCTCCTTCATTCAGGGAGTTCACATGAGGGTTATCACCGAGGGCAAGGGTCCTGAGCCGAAGAGATTCTTGGACAAAGGGTTCTCTAAGGAGGGGGTGGGGGAAGAGGGGCTGGGCTTGCCGGCACACCCACGTCGAGCTGCGGGGGTGGTTTTCTATGCCAGAAGCACCCCACCTTCCCTCTTTGGGAGCAGCCAGCTCTCCTGACCCCGCCCCTGCCGTTAATCCCCCCGCCCAAGTCCTACTCTCAGCCCCCACCTCTGAAATGACCCCTATGTAAGGGTTCCATGGAGGTGGGAAGATGTGGGTGCCGGGGCTGCTGCTCGTAGAAGGGAAAGGAGAGGTTGATGGCTTTGGGAGACTGGCTCCAACGGTCCCGCAGGCTTGCTTCCGGGTGGGGGAGGAGAGGCAGCCCTTTGGCATAGAGGGCCAGACAGAACCCAGGAAAGACTGGGCGGTGGGGTGACTCCGAAGCTGGCTCAGACAGAGGAGCTGTGAGTGTGTGTGTTCGCCTCTGTGCTGTGTGTGTGTGTGTGTGTGTGTGTGTGTGTGTGTGTGCCTGTGCCTGGATGTGTTCAGAATGCCGATGGGCTCCAAGAAGATAGAGGCCCGACGGCAGCCAATCCTCAAGCGCCTTCTCTTGGGGGGAGGCCAGGAAGACTAGAATACAGGTCTCAGTCGTCTCCCTCAGAACTTGCTTCAGTCCAGAATGGCCAAGGAGCCCCTTGCTATCTGACCCCGAGGGGACCAACGAGACAAAGCAGGAAGGGGAAAGGCTTACACGTGCCCTGGAGCTTCCTCCTTCCCTCTGGCGCTAAGTTCTTCTGCTCCCCTTTCCCGTTCATTCAGGGGGCGGCACCTCCAATTTCTTTAAACCAAGTGAGGGTTGACCTGGCAGGTGCCACACCCAGCCTTTGGCTAGTTCAGTGTGAGCCTGATTCCCCTGTCTTAGGACAGAGCTCGGGCATTTCTTTGAAAATTCTCTTCATTAGAGGGGCCCTGCTTGGGCCCAAGGGGGAATGCCTCCCTGTCCACTGTGGAGGGAATACAATCGTGAATCAGTCAGCAAGCGTGTTATTAAGCCCTGACTGTGTGCTAGGACTTGAGATAGACTCTGGGACACACAAGAGGTGGGGTCCCCAAGGAACTGACACTGTATGGGGGAGGCCCCTGTACACAAGTGGGCACCGACCCTGTGAGACAGAAAAACCTTTGGAAATGAGGGGATCAGGACCTGGAGGACAAGCGAAAGGTGGCGCTTCAACTGAGTTTGGAAGGAGGCCAGGGATTATAACCAGGAACAGTGAGGAGGGAGGGAGTTCCAAGCACGGAGAGCAGAGTAGGCAAAGGAGTTCTGATTTGGGCACTTGGGCTTCAGATACCTGTGGGACAGCCAGCTGGGAATGTGCCCTAGGGAGCTGGAGATGTGTGGAGACAGAAATGGGGGTGGGAGAATCATCCATGAAGAGGATTAAATGTGCTAGGTGTAAGAATGAACCCCCAAACCTGAAAGAGTTTTCAAAAGAAATGTATTTGGTCATTTGTTTAGTAAAGGAGAGAGGTGGAAGAAAGTATGGCTCCTTTCCAAGTTTCTGTGAGGTTCACATTCTATAGAGTTCAGGCAAGGGCATAAGGACATTTGCCTGATTGGCCTCACGTAGGCAGTAGGTAGTCTCGGGAGAAGACCTAAAACAAGACCTGGGTAGACCCCAAAGAAGTGATGGTCAGATCGAAGTTGCCCTGCAGCCATCTGGATTCCCACGAGGGGATCTGAGCTCAGCCTGACATCAACAATAAGCTTTGAGGTCTAGCCACAGAAAGCTAGGTTCAGACAATATTAATAAATAAAGTTTTATGAGTGCCATAATAAAATATTTCCCACAATTGCCTAGGAGCCAATGAGATCAGCAAGAGTGTCCATGGTGTTACTGTGCGATGTCTAGTTTTGCCTTGGTGCAGGAATCATTAAAGAACAACTCTGAGGTGGAGCCAGCTTGCTATCTCAAGCTGAGGTACCTGACAGGGTGCTAGCCTGGCTGCTCTCCCAGACAGCTCTTCCAAACCCCTCCATGTCACCAGACCAGCCCATGTTTCTCTGTCCCCTCTGGAAGGAAGCAAACGTCCATCAAGTCCTTGCTATGTGCCTGGCCATGAGAGGTATAGCATCAAAGATTTTTCAGTCATTTCAGTTGTGTCTGACTCTCTGTGATCCCATTTGGGGTTTCCTTGGCAGAGATACTGGAGCAGTTTGCCATTTCCTTCTCCAGCTCATTTTACAGATGAAGAAACTGAGGCAAACAGTGTTAAGTGACTTGCCCAGGGTCACACAGCTAGTAAGTGCCTGAGGCCAGACTTTAACTCAAGGCCCCTCGACTCCAAGCCTGGCATTCTATCCACTGTGCCACCTAGCTGCTCAATTCAAATATTAGCAAAAAGACAGTTCCTGTCCTCATAAAACTTATATCCTAAAAGAAGAGGACAACACATAAAAGGGAGCTGAAATTCAAGGGCGGGGGTGGGGGTGGAGGTGAGGATTGGGAATAGAGGTCCCAGTGCTGAACATGGTTTTGAAATCTGAGAAATTAGGAGCAGATCTGGGAATGGGGACTGTGTAACTGGGATTCCTCCACAAAATGAAGGTCCCAGGAAGAACTGTCCAGGGGCTCAAGGGGGTCAACCTTACAGACAGATAGTCCAGAGTACAAAGGCCACACTGGTGGTCAAGATATTCCACATGCTGGATACAGTAGCTGCAATACTGATTTTGACACCAGGGAAGTCAGGAACAGAGAGGAAAGGGAAGCACTTGGGCCTTCACCAGCCATTGGGGATACTTGTCCCCTGCACAAGTGTTGTTGGTCATTCTAGGCTCCAGAGGGAGGATCTGTGGGTTCTGTCTGTTATCCATCAGAGTAAATGTGGGCTGGCTGTGGCCACCGCTCTTGAGCTTCTTAGTGTCTTATTGGACACTTTTTGAAGAACAATTCAGGAAAGATAGATTCCAGCATCCATGGGGACAGCCTCACCAGTATTCTCAAGAGTCAAGAGGAACTAGGTTCAAAGTGTCTTTCCTAGAAGATCAGATGGCCCTTTCCCTGCTTTTTCATCTTCCTCATCTTCCTCCTATTCAAGTTTTCACTCAATGTTATGCCCAGAAAGGTGTTTGGTCTCATGGAGGCTATCAGTCTGGGGCTCTTATTTAATGCACCCTCTTTCAGGAAACCTCAGAGGGGCAGCTCTCTACCTAGTCTATTTTCAACAGTGAGTTGTTAAGAAGCAAAGGCAGAGAAAGTCTAAATTTGCAAAGATAGTCTTAGTAGCCCCGTTTAATCAAGGACTGAAATGCTTGTTATCACAAACAGCAGACTTTCCATCATTCTTTATGCCTCTGGCCAAAATGGCCGTCTCAGATGCCTGAGTGAAATTCGTGATGCTTTTTCATCTTTGAGTATGTTAAAAAAAAAAGTGCGATAATTTCTTGAAATGCATTGCTGTCACAAGGTAGGCCCATTCTTTCCAGGAAGCTGCTTTTTCTCTTTTGCTTTTTCTCCCAGTTAGGAAATAAAGTTGACTTTTCCCAAATGCTGCCTCTAATGAAGTTAATTGTGTCTTTAGAAAGCAAGATAATTCCAGTGGCTCAGAGGCTTCAACTTCTCTGTCACTGATTCTGGAGACCAACACAGTAGACTAAGATCAAAGTAGATCTACCTTTTAGCTAGTTACCTATTAAGCAACTGCTTTCTTGGGCAAAGCTGGACCTTGTTCATAGGCATTTAGACTATTAAAAGAATAACTGACCCAGTCCTTGATTTAGTTCTATTTGTGAAACTCAGCTGCCATCTCTGTAATCTTTTGCAAGTCCTCTCAAAGCCTCAGTTTCTTTGTCTGTACAGTGGAGGGATGAGCTCTGATGACCTCTAAGGTCCCTTCCAGTTCCAAATCCTGTACAATTCTGGAGCCTGGGCAGGTGAAGATGGTGGAAGACAAAAGGGTTATCCTAAAGCTTTCTGGTCATTCAATCCAATATTTGATTAATATCAAATTATAGAATTTACATCCATCTTGAAAGCTTGCCCGGCCAAGATAACCTTGCACTGAGGAAGCATTTAATGTGATTTGAATTGACTTGGACAGAAACAAGTTGAGGCTATGTGTTTCAGTTTGTAAAGGCAGTGGCACTGTTAATAGGAGTCTCTAGAATATTTTTCTTCTCTCTATATTTCTGGGTAATCCAAAGGGTTTATTTTCCATGACATCCTCTAGAAAGAGAACGTCTGCTCTGCTGTCTGGTCTGGACTCCTGTGGCAGATGTCTGGATGTCTTCTGCACCTGTGTGCCTTGGCAGTCATCCTAAAACCTAGCCAGAGAATTCTCAGAATGTCAGAGGTGGGAAGGGCCACAATAGTGGCTGGTCAAATACCTACACCAAAGGAGTCTCTACTCTAATATGTTCAAAGGGTGGCATCCAGTCTCTGCTGGGAGACCTCTATGGAAGGGGAGCCCACCACCTCCTGGGGCAGCCCAGTCCACTTTGGGACAGCTCTGTTAGGAAACCTCCTGACATCCAGCCTCCCCAAATTCCCCTGGTTCTTTCTCCTAGGGCTAAGTAGAACCCTCCTCCACAAGACAGTCTTCAGATTTTAGAACATAGCTGTCATGTTCCCCACCCCACCCCCAAGTCTTCTCTTCTATGATATTCCAGTTCCTTCAGTAATCATCATATGCATGATTTCAGACCCTTCCCTGTCTGGGTCAACCTTCTGCAGCTCATCAACATCCTCCATCCATTGCTGCACCCAGGACTAAGCCCAGCCCCCTATATGGGGTCTGATTAGGGCAGAGGACATAGGGGTCATCGCCTCCTTAGTCTAAGCAAAAATTCTTGCTGTCTTTCTGAATGCAAGGTACATTTGGATCCTGAGTGAAGGAATAATGCCTCTCTTTCTTTCCACTTGTCGCCAGGGAATATTTCCAGGAGAGGCTGACAGATCAATAAGAATTAATTATCATTAAAAAAGCAGAGAGGGGAAATTTATCACAGATCTCTAATGAAATCAGCAGAACTATAAAAATGGATGTTTGACTGTGCCAGTAGCTTCACTGCAGTCTCATCTTACAGCACAGAGAAGGGGAGAGGATAAGTCTGCCTCTTCTTTGCTAACTTGTCCTTGAGCACCTTGAGGGTCCGTTGTTTCCTGTCCCCTGTCAGAAACCATCATATTCCCATTAGGCAAGTGGGACAACTCTTGAGCAGACTCTGTCCTAGTGTGGGTTTGCGCCTCAATGCCCCCTAGCCTCCAAGCTTACTTGGCTTCCCAACACAGCTCCAGTGGCTGCCCAGTCCTAAACAGCCTCTTAGTTCTGGGCCCTGGATCTGCCTCCACACACACACACACACACCTCCTCCTTCTGGTCTGCTCTGGGCCCTACTCCGTGGTTGACTTTGAGTCTCTAGAGAAGCAGCTTTCTCACGAGGCCCTGACCAGCTCCTTCCAAAGCTTCTGGCCCAAAGTTGGGCCTTAATGTCAGGACTGATTAAAATTCATCCCTTTGAGTAAATGAGTCAGCCGTGAGTGTCTTCCTATTCCTGCCTTCCTGAGAGGTGTCATCTAGGTGTGGAGGAGCTGTCCAGGGTGCTACACTTCTGTGCTTTGACTTGTTCTCCTTGGGTTTGGAAGCTATCCCGTGGAAAACACACTGAAAAGTATTTTCTCTAACCACCTCCTGCAGAAGGGGACAGGTCTGTGGTAGGAAGCCAAGCTGAACTCTCTACCAGTCTTGGTCATTTCCAGGTCTTTCCTCTGGTGTTTATTTCCACAAATCAGTTTCCCTTCACAGAACCAAGAAAGTGTGTGTGGGGGGGGGAGGTAGGGAGACAGGTCCTGATGGTGCTTTCCCAGCTTCCCCTTACCTGACTGCTAGGGGAAAGGGGAGTTTCCATTCTTTTCCCTCTTTGGCTCCCCAAACGCTGCCCTGGCCTCCAGGGCATCAGCTCAGAAAGACTGTTAGTCACCATCCCCAATCTTCTCCTAGAAATATCATCTTCCAGTTAAGTGGTGAATTCAGAAAGAGTTCTTTTTCAGGATGAAGCAAAGTTGTCATGTGTAAATAAGGATACCATGAATCAATTGTCATGCAATATGAGTGGCTATCTGTGTTTGTTGCACATCAGTTTTATATTTCATGGATGCATGTGTGTGTATGTATACAGATAACATCCCTGTACATTCAAGTGTTCAAAGGAAGTGCAGTCATAAAGATGATAGGTAACATGCTATTTGCCCTCTAGGGCAGAACAAGGAACAGTAAGCAAAATCTGTAATGAGACAAATTTGGTCTCCATATAAACAAAAGTAAAATAAAATAAAAACATTCCTAAGCAGCTATGTTACTTTTAAGTGGTGTGGGTGACCCCAGAAGGCATCCTTGTTCTGAGTGTCTTCCAGCAAAGACTTCCTGAAAGAGCACTTTGGTCAGAGGGTAGGGTTGGGGGAGGGTGTCTTCTTGGACCAACAGCTGCTAAAGTTCCTTCCAGCTCTGAGACAATGGAATTCTGAAGATTTGGGCGCCAGGAACTAGGGAAGCTAAGCCATTCATCTGAAAGCCTATAGCCAGCCCCATCCTGGGTAATGGTAGCTTATCTTCCCTGTATACTCCAAAGGTCAATCAGGAGACCTAAAGGGATGCCCACTGCTTCGTCAGGTAGCCCCCTCGCTCCCCTTTGAATAGAGGATGTCTCCCTCTAGGTCTTCAAGGAACTGAGAAGGGATATTTGAGCAGGAATTCCCTGCTCATCCTCATATCCAAGTCCTCACCTTGACTGGGTGAATGATGGCCAATGTTCAATCCAATAACAAATATTTATTTAGTGCCTTCTGTGGACTAGGCAGTGGTCTCAAGAAGAGCCTGCAACTTCCATCTGTCCACTTCCTTTTCCTTCTCTTTCCAACCCGCCCCCCCCCGAAAAGATTTGACAAGGGAATTAGAGAAATCAGTGAGGGTTCTGAATTCTACAACCTCACAGTTGAAAGCAACTTCAAGAGCCAAGTGATATTTGAATAAGGACCCCTCTCCATCAGCCCTGGCCAATCATTCTGCAATAGCCTCCAGCCCTTGGAACCCTCCAGTGAGGATGTGCACTGCTTCCTCAGGTAGCCCCCTCACTCCCTTTGGATAGAGGACGTCTCCAGTGAGAGGATGCTCTGCTTCCTCAGGTAGCCCCCTCACTCCCCCTTGGATAGAGGATATCTCCCTTAAGTTCTTCAAGCAGAGGCTGGGCCCCCTCTGGGTGGGGGCCAGGCTGGGGTAATGGGAACTTTCCAGTCCTGACATGGCAGGACTAAACAATTCCAGTTGCTAAGAAGTTCCCTCTTGCACCAAGACTGAAGCAGCCTTTCAGGCAGTTTCCCCTGCAGCTCCTAGCTCTGCCAAAGAAAACAAACCTGATCTTCTTCCTACCTGACATCTCTTCAAATGCTGGGAGGTGTCTCTCCTGCCATCCTTGAGTCTTCTCTTCTCCAAGTTGAAATTTCCAGTTCCTCAGACTGAAGTGTGCTAGTCATGGGTTTGATGCTGGGACAGAAGGAAGGGCCTTCACCCACATCCTTTATGGCCCCAACACTCACAGATTGAGCGGGGAAGGGGGTGGACATGAAGCCGACATAAACACACTTCTGTTTTGAAGCAAGAGGACAGATGGACACTAAAGCCATGGAAACACATCAGGGATTCTACTCCAAGCTCCTTCCTCTTCATCAATTTTAATGGCCTGGACCTGCTACCGGGGGCAAAGCAGGAGACCCCCAAATTCCACCCCCATCCTTCCTGGGCAGGAAGATCAAACCATCTTCTGTTCTCTGAGAATCATGGCAGTGCACTCAACTCCAAGTCAATCTTTGCAACAGGATAAAAAAGGGGCCTGCAAGAGTGGCATTTGACCTCTGATTTTCCTACTACTGTGACCTTCCCAGCAAAGGCCTGTCACCTCACAAGTTCCCTCACCCATTCTGAATAACTGGCTCATTGATTTTGTCAGTCTCGCATAGGGACACATGCATATATGTATTGGCGTACAGAGGAAGCATAGTTGTGGGAGGAAGCATAATGCTTGTTGAGTCAGAAGACACCTTGATTTGGATTCTGGCTTGGACATTTACTAGCCAGTGGTCCTTGAGAAAACAACATCACATCTTTGGGCCTGAGCTGCTTCATTTCCAAAATGCGGGATACAAAGAGCTATACCACTGTCCTGGAGCCAGCTCCTACTGGCTGAAGAGAATCCATTGTTAGGTTCTCAGTGCAAGTATTTATAATTAAGAAATCAGTAACACTGAAAATCAGGGTTTAATATCTTGTTTGGTTAATTTTCTAGTCTTAAGAAAGTGATGGAGAAAAAGATAATAACTCAAATTTAACTTAAAAATGCATGTCCGTTTTTTGAGAGCTGGTTGTTAAACATTTACCACCAAACTCCTCTTCAGCCATCACTAGGCTTTCTTCATAAGCCTGAGAGAGCTACTGCCATCTCTGTCCAGAACACCCAGAGGTGCCCTCCCCAGGCTGCAGTGCACTTATCACAGCCTTCGAAGCAATGAGACGAATGCTCAGGCTCCAGTGTGACTTTCCAAGGGTACACAGAGGGAGAGAGCAAAGATCACAACTCTGTTTTCCTTGCTTTGTTTTCTCCTTATGTCCCCTCCTCTTCTTCCTTCATTATCCATTCATTCGAATGAATGCTTCTGGACTGTGTGTACTGTGCTCTGCTGCTCCTCCCTCTGATGGTTCATAGTGGTCCAGGGGGGATGATGCTGGGATCTCAAAGGACATGTCAGTGGATTGATCCCAAGTTCTGAGGGGTCCAGCCAAACTGGAAGGCTCCAATCCTGGGGCTTGGGCTAATGACGGACCTTTAGCCCCTGACTCTTGAGGACCAGTGCTGGGGAGGGCTCTGCCACAGCTGAGGATGCTCCTAAACGAACAGAGTCACGGGCCCTAGAAGAATAGGAGCATTGCCATGTGCCCAGCATTGTGCTGGACTCCCTGGCCATTCAGAGCAGCCTAAGGCATAGCACTTGCCTGGAGGAACTTACAGTCCACACTGGACAATCCTAAGACCCTTCTAAAATCTTTTTCCTCATCATACTAACTGGAAGGGGCTGCAATTTGCCATCTTCTTGAGAATCACAAGCATCACAGCTGTCTCTGATGCTCCCTGCTTCTCCTTGGCCTCTCTTCAGAGGCAAGGGCCATGGCAGTGGAAGAGCTAGCTCTTGGGGCTTACACAAGGGAACCTCTCACCTTGACCATCATATTCTTTTAGCATTCATCTTAGCTCACAATTTCATGGAAAAACAGAGAGATAATGTGACTCATGGCTTCTCCTGAAATTTTTTTGTCCAGACGTAGGAGTCCTTTTCCTTTCCAAAATATGTGTGTCTCTCTGGGTTCTGCCCTTCAGGTGTCCTGACCCACAAGCATCCTGGGACAGGATGTCCATTTTAGCATCACATTGGCCTGTCTTACAGGAGCTGTGCAGAGATAACATCCCTTAGACTCCTCTGGGTTCCTCCTGTAGCTCACTGATTTGTGCCTGACTGGTAGGATAGGAATGTTGTTGCCCTGTCTCTGAGCCAGCCTACGTGACTTTGGGCTTCCCAGAATCCCCTGATACTAGAATTCCAACTTCTCCCATCACATTCCCACTGTCTGGCACCATTGTCTTGAGGTCAGGAATACCACTGACCCACTCCAATGACTGTTCTTGCCTAACAGTAGGGAGATGGCAATCCTGGGTACAGGGCCCTTCTTTTATATCCTCTGCAGCTCTTGGTGACTCTGTCCCTTCCTTGTAGGTCAACAATGTCAAATACATCAGAAAAGTCAGAAGAAGGAGGAGGGAGGAAAGACTGGTGGATTTTCCACTTCATCATTCTTATTATTGTTATCTTTTTAGAAACCAGCCTTAGTTGAGTGATGAGGTCAGAAGGCATTTTGCAAAGGGTTGAGAAGGGAGAGGAGAGGAAATGGAGACACCAAGAATAGACAGTTGGGGGGGTTCTGGGAGTTTGCCTGGAAAGGGGAAGAGAAATGGAGAATAGAATGAGGGGGATGAAGGCTGGGGACATCTTGGGGATGTGTGAAGGCACCAGAGAAGGAATCAGGAGGTAGGGAAAGACAGGGCAGAGAAAAAGTCACTCTCCCAGGGTTGACAAGAGAGGCTAAAATGGAGAGGACAGGTGGAGGAGGGTTTAGCAAGGAGAGAGGCTCCCTCTTCATCCAAGACTGGAGTAGAGGAGAGGGAATAATACAGGATTCTAAGATGGGGGCGGCTAGGTGGTGCAGTGAATAGAGCACTGGACCTGGAGTCAGAAGGACCTCAAATCTGGCCTCAGACACTTAACACTTACTAGCTGTGTGACCTTGGGCAAGTCACTTAACCCCAATTGCCCTGCCTTCCCCCCTCCAAAAAGCAAAAAAAAGGATGCTAAGATGAAGAGAAGGAATTTCAATTAAATGGCTTCCGTCTTCTCAGTAAAGGACAAATCTAGGACCTCAGCTAGGAGGGGTGAGAGGGAGGTGCCATATGAGGCTTGAACAGAGAAGAAAGGAGGGGGCAGAGATAGGACATCAACAGGGAATTCAAAGCCTGCTTTGCATCAGGCAGGGGCATGTACTCTGTCTCAAAGCACCTCCAGGGGCTTAGTGAAGCCCAGGCAGGACTTTGTCCTGGGTCAGCTGCCCAGAGCGCCCAGTGTCTGGCTCCACCTCCCCACCCTGGAGAACTCCTCAGAGAACTTAGGCTTGGCACTTCCTGCCCACAGGATCTCCAAGTCCTCCCATTCCCTGGGGCTGTTTCTTATGTGTCCATCCAATGAGGGGGCTGGACTAGCTGGTGTCTGAGAGGCAGCTAGGTGGTACAGTAAGTAGAGGGCTGAGCGTGGGGTCAGAAAATCCTGAATTCAAATCCAGCCTCAGATGATCACAAGCCATGTAGCTCTGGGCAAACCACTTGACCTCTTTCAGCTTCCATTTCATCTGTCAAATAAGGGTGGTGATAATAATGATAAATAGCACCTACCCCCGAAGCTTGTTGTGAGGATCAAAGGCAATAACATCTGGAAAGTCCTTGGCAAAGCGTAAAATGCCATTTAATGGTAGTTGTGATTGTATCGCCTGGAAATCCCATGGAAACTCATGGTGTTCTGAACTCTGCATCCTCATGGCCTTCACTGGATGTGGCTCTTGTGGGTCAGGCCCCAGACTGGTGGGCAGTGAGGCCCCTAGAGCCAAAAAGGAGCCAGAGGAAGAAGGAGGAGGAGGCTTCATTTGATCCCATTTCCCTCTCATCTCAGAGGAGAGAAGCCCCGGGGCTCAGGAAGTCCATGGGAGCTGGGACCATGGAGTGGCAGAAGAGGGACAGCACTTCCTCTGCCCCCTGGCTCTTCCCCACCACCAAGTGCCCGAGACTTCCTTCCTCAAACAGCCCGCAGTCTATCTGTGGAATATGTGGGATGTCGGGCAGCCAGAGGGCAGCAGACCCAATGGTGGGAGCTGCATTTATTCCAGTACCTGAGGCAGTCTTGAGGGAGACTTTCCCTCCCTGCCCCAACCCTGTGACTTCCTGAGGTATCTGAGTCTTGAAGGGAGCAGGGAAAGGAATAGAGAGGAGGGAATAAACATTTAGAGAATCTCTACTGTATGCTAAGCACTTTTTACAAGCATTAGCTCATTTGATCTTCCTGACAACCCTGTGAAGTAGATGCTGTCATGATCCCCATTTTACAGTTAGGGAAACTGAGGCAAACAAGTTAAATGACTTCTCCAGGGCCACATAGCTAGCAAATGTCTGAGGCTGGATTTTAACTCTGGTCTTCCTGACTCCAGGCCAGGATTTTAACCCCTGCAGAACCCCCAGCTGCCTCTAATTTCAACCCAAACTCTCCCCTTTTGTCTAGATAAACTGTTAAGATTGTGAGTCCTTTTTCAGAAAACCATTGGTTTCCCCCTTTGCCTGGAGGCAGGCACGCTCAAGTTCTGCCAGCCTCTCCCAGAGCCATCTCTCAGGGTGGCATCCGCCTTCCCCAGATACCATTAGATCCTAGGGGAGGGAGGAAGCTGGCCACCCCTACAAGGTATGGGGGCTCCCTACAGGCAGACCCATGCCAAAGTTCAGCCTCCAGAGGGTGCATACCTGGGGGCCTTTGGCGGAAGAGATCCTCTTTCAGCTCAGAGTCTCTTTGGGCCACGTGTAGGAGATGTTTGCCGGAGCTGCTCACAGCGAGGACAGATCTGAGCTGAGGGGGAGGGGGGGAGGGGGGAAGGTTCCCTAGTCCCACCCCTGACATTCACAGATTGTCCAGGCCAGACCCAGGTTCCCATCTGCAGTTGGTCCATGGAGGCACTGAAGGGTTTTCCCAGCTGAGCTTCCTCCTCCCAAAAGGAGCAAGGGGAGTTTTGTTAGGTGGTCGGTGTTCTCTATGGCCTCCCCAAGGCCTTTAGCCACAGCTGGACACAGACTCAGAGCTCGGCCCCGTCAGAGCAGATGTTCTTCTTCCAGCTAAGGGTCTTTCTTTCACCAGTCCGCAGGTATCAGATGGGAAGGGAACAGCGCCCTGCTGCTGAAGCCGGACTTTGGAAGTGATCTTCCAGAGCCAGGGACTGATGGCCTTCCCCGCACCCGCAGGGTCCGGCCAGTGCAGAAGCAGCGGTGCCTCGCTCCCGTCCAGATCTATGCCCGGCATACCCCTCCTTGTGGCGGTTTCTCAAAGAATCCCCCTCCAGACAGTGCCTGGCTGGCCGCTGTTCCCCCAGCCCTGCCTGACTCTGTCTTGGGCGGGAAGACCTTAGAGCAGCGCAGCTCCGGGGCTTCTGCATTGACGAGGGCAGGCGCTGTTCCCCGAAGCCCAGGACTGCCTGGCGCTGCTAAGCTGCTTTGTCTTCCCGGACAGGATCTGAAGACGGTCCTCTCCTTGCCCGAGACCCCAGGGGAGTTCCTGCACCCCGTGGTGTACGCGTGCACTGCAGTCATGTTACTGTGTTTCTTCACCTCCATCCTGACTTACATCGTGCACCACAGGTAAGGAGCCAGCAGCACCCCGGGGCCCCACTGGCTGCTCTCAACAGAGCTGCCCGGCAGCTCTAGTACTGGGGTGGAGAGGAGGCATCGGGCGCGCAGGACCCCCTCAGTGAAATGTGGGGAGGGAGACTACGGATCTGGGGGGAAGGAGTGCTCTGCAGAGCAGGGCGGGACCGGGCAGGGAGGGGACGAGCAGGGGGGCCCAGGAGAGCTTGGCCCGCCCCCGCCCCCACTGCTTCCCGTCATCTCCCCGCGCTAATTGGGTGCTACGAGCTTATGTTCTAATGTTATTCAAAGCCCTAGCCCTCAAATGTGGGTGTCCGAGATGAATCCCCAAATTTCCCAGCCCGATAAAAGCTCTGAGTCAAATTAAGTGACTTCGGGCGATTGTTTGCCACCTTGACAGTCCTTACTGAGCCGGGGAAGGGGCAGAGGGAAAGGAGGCACCTTTTTCTGTAAAAACTGGGCTTGGATGATCCCAAGGCACCGAAGACCGACTCCTAGGTCCTCTGCCCCAGAGGATTCATTCTGAGGAAGACCTTAGTTTGAATTCCTGGCACAGACACTTTTGACCCTGGAGAAGTCCCTTCTCTGGGCTTCAGCTTCGTCCTCTGTAAAATGGTGGGGGGGAGGGGCCCTCTGGCCCATCAGACCCTTCTCAGTTATGAATTGAGGACTCTGGGCAAAACAGGTGCGTGATGAAGCCCCCACACTCAACTGGGCTGTGCCTGGCACTGGAGCTGCCCTCAAAGCCCCTCAGTTTGGCAGGTGCAGTTCTGTGCTCCTCTGGCCCAGCCCTCACGGCCCCAACATCACCTCCATGTCACATGAGCCACTAAAATCAGCTCCGCTGGCCTTAGAGTCCTCACCCTGGCAGGAATCAGCTACAAGAGGGCCAGCGAGGAGGCCTGAACCTGGTGGGCAGTCTTATGTCCACTAGGCTCTTAGCACAGGCACTACACTAAGCATGTTTGTTGTTTAGAAATCCAACGGCCCTGGGAGATAGGTGCTATTATTATCCTCATTTTACAGCTGAGGAAACTGAGGCCAGAGAGGTGAAGTGACTCACCCAGAGTCACCCAGACAGCAAGTGTGGGAGGCTGGATTTGAGCCCAGGCTTCACAGCACTGCATTCACTGTCGCATCACCCACTACCTTTGGTGAGGGACACTGACCCGATTGCTCTTTCATCCTCACAGCACGATCCGAATCAGCCGCAAGGGGTGGCACATGCTTCTCAATTTCTCCTTTCACACGGCCCTCACCTTTGCTGTCTTTGCTGGGGGCATCAATCGCACCCAGTACCCAATCGTCTGCCAGGCTGTGAGTATCCCAATTCTCTTCACTTTTCTCCTGAAGTTCATCCCTAGGGCAGGACTGGCAGACATTTTCTGCATCTCCTCCTCAGTGTCTCTAGGGCCTTTTTCAGCCCATTGCTGGGTCTCTCCCATGTACCTCTGTCTGGTTTGGGGCCCCCACACCCTGAGTGGAGGTCCAGGCCCTCTGGCTGGGCCGTTTTTGAAGGAATGGAGCCCAGCATTGGGGGCCCCCTGAGGCTCTGTCCTCAAGGGCCCTAAGGAGCTTGTGTGCGGCTGCTCTCTCACCATCCCTCATCAGGCCCCTGAGCCTGTATTAGACCCACAGACAAGGCAGCAAATTCCTCTGGTTGGGAAGGCAGGTAGCTTTGAAGCCCCCAGGGAGGGTCAGTCTGGGCCCCAGAGAACTTGAAACTGAGATTTGTGGTGATTCAATTGTGCCAATGAACCCTGGAGCCCAAGGTGGCAGGAAAAAGCCGAACTCCTGGTTTCCTGGCCCCCTGTCTGCTTTCTGGGATGGTCTGAGCAGTCTGCAGGCCAGGAATCAAACCTAATCCTGCTACCAACTAGCTATGGGACCTTGCCTGAGTCACTTGTCTTTGCTGAGTCTCAGATCGCTGTCTCTGCAGGGGCAATTTCTCTGACATCTCTTCTCTCTGTCTGCCTCTCTCAGCTCTCAGGGTTGTTGAGAAGGACCCAGTCAGTCAATCATACAACAAGCATTTATTAACCACCTACTGTGTGCCAGGAAAGGTAGGAGGGGGTAAGGATATGAAGGGCTTTGAATGCCAAATAGAGCATTTTGCGGTTGTTCCTGGAGGCCATTGGGAACCACTAGAGTGCATTGAGGGTGAGAGGTAACGTGGCCGGACATGCACTTTAGAAAAATCCCTTTGATAACTGAATGGAGGATGGACTGGAGAGGGGAAGGATTGGAGCTAGGCAGAACCTCCAGCAGCTATTGCATAGCTCAGGAGCGAGAGGATGAGCGTCTGCACCAGGGTGGAAGCAGCATCAGGGGAGAGGAGGGGGCCTATTCAAGAGTTGTCGCAATGGTGAAATTGACTGACCCTTGGCACCATATTGGATTCAAGGAGTGAGAGATGAGGAGACTACAATGCTGGTGGGGAGCCTGAAGGGATGGGAGGATGGAGGTGCTCTTGGGAGTAATAGGAAAGGTAGGAGAGGGAAGGGGCTGAGGGGAAAGATAATGACTTCTATTTTGGAATGTCACGTTTCAGGTGTCTGCTGGACATCCACTTTGAGATCTCTGGAAAGCAGATTGAGATGGGAGACTGGATATCAGCAGAGAGTTTGGGGCAAGAAAGGTAGATCTGAGAATCATCAGCATAGTCATGAAATCCATGAGAGCTGATGAGGTCACCAAGGGAAGTAGGATAGAGGGAGAAGAGGACCCAGAACAGAACCCCTAGGGAGGGGGTTAGAGGGTTAGACCTATGGTTAGAGGGTATGACCTGGAGAAGGATCCAGCGAAGGTGACAGAGAAGGAGTGGTCAGAGAGGGAGGAGGAGAACAAGGAAAAGGGGGAAAGAGTGTCTGGAAAACCTAGAGAGAAGAGAGGAGAGGAGAGAGTGACCAATAGTGTCCAAGGCTGCAGGAAGCTCAAGAAGAAGGAGGATGGAGAAAAGGTCATTGGATTTGGCAGTTAGGACATTGTTGGTCACTTTAGAGAGGGCAGTTTCAGTGAAACAAGGAGGTCAGAAAATGGATTATAAGAAATCAGAAGAGAATGAAAGAAAAAGAAATGGGGTCATTGATTGGGATGGTCTTCTCTTGGAGTTCAACCTTCTGAGGGAGGAGCAAGGCAGTGGTGGCTCAGGATGGGGGAGACATGAGCATGTTTGTAGCAGGAGGTATGGAGCCTGTGGAGAGGGAGAGACTGAAGATAAGGTAGAGAGTGGGGGTGATGGAAAGAGGGGGCAGACTGCAGGTTGAGGGGTTCACCTTGGCAAGGAGAAGGGCTACTTCTTGGTGGGAGACAGGACTGAATGAGGAGAGGGACATAAGGGACCTGAGTCATGGGAAATGAGGAAGGGGGGAGAAGAAGGGGCTCCACTTTTCTGTAAACTAGGGGGCAGGGTTCCCACTGAGAGAACAGGGGGATAGGAGCCATGGGAGCAAGGAAGTCTGGAGAGTGGGAGAGGGAACAAATGAGGAGGGTCAGAGTGGGATTGCCTGGCAGCACGGAGGGCCCACAGGGGCTTGTGTCCCATAAATTTGTGGCAAATCCACTCAGAATATGATTTTTCTGCTTTTATTCAACAAAACATGTGTCACTACAGATGGCAGCAGGGATCCCAAGCTGAGGCTTGGCTGGGAGTAATCCACGAGGAGGTGAGGGGCCAGGCACTCAAATGGATGGCTCCTTAGGGAGTGCAAAGGGGCATGGAAGGGAGAGTATGGCTAATGCCAGCTGATGGCCTGGGAGACTGAGGACAGAGCGAGAAAGAAGAATAGGGCTTGGGTCACACGGCAGCAGTGAGAAGTGGCATGCCAAGACATTTTGACCAGATGGGGGAATTTCAAACATGGAAGTGGTGCAAGGTCAAGGACATGACCATTTCTGCGTCTGACTAGGGGAAGCAAAGGGATCCCAGCTGGGAGGGAGCTCTCAGCCCATCCTCTATGGCCAGTGGGACCCTCAGCATTTGGGCCAGCAGGAGCTTGGATCCACTCTAAGAGACTGCTTTGTGGTGCCCTCCCCAGGGCTGGTGCCAATGCCTGGCTTTCCCTGCACACCAAGCTGTGTTCACAGACTCTAGCCGGAGTGAGAGCTGAGTTCATGGGGTAACAAGGTCACAACAAACTTGCCTGGCTCGCACTGAAGGGGCACCCAGGCTGCAGCAGTCACTTTTGACAATTGAGGAAACAGGCTCAGAGAAGTTCAGACTCATCCCGTCCCGGGCTGGTAAGAGGAATGACCAAGTTCAAACCCAGATCTCCTGGGTTAGAGCTGCGGGTTCTAGAGTTCGGTCTGGTAACTGTTAATGGTGGAGGCAGCCGGGAGTGCCACAGGGCACAGAGCAGGAGGCTTAGAGTCAGGAAGACCCGAGCTCAAATCACAGACACTTCTTAGCTGGGTGACTGTGGGCAAGTCACTTCTCCCTGTTTTCCTGTTTCCTCATCTATGCAATGGGAATTCTAGTAGCCCCTCCCTCTCAGCTTATTGGGAAGCTCAAATGAGACAGCATGTGAACAATGTCAAAGACATAGTTAGCTTTTGTCCCTATACCCAGGGAAGGTCCTCATACCCTGAAAACAGAAAAAAAGGTGAGATCCCCAGAAAACAAAGCCAATGTTTTCCTGATAAATAAGAGGCTGGCCACTCTGCCTGTGGCCCAGGCACCGCCAAGGGGCAGTAGAATGGTTTGTTGGGGCTCATGCCCAGAGCCCCAGGAAGACCCTGGTCTGGGGGAAGGGACAGCTAGAGCTCATTCACACCCCTGCCAAAATAGCCTGGGCCCTAGGACGCCAGGAAGACCCCTCCCCAGAATTCCTGAAACCTGCAGAAAGGGCAAGGGTTCTATGGATGGTGGAGAATGAGCTTCGCCCTTTGGGAATTGGGGCAGGGGCAGTGAAGAAGCTTTAGTAGAAAGTGCTCTGCACTGAGTACTCCAGGGTCCTCCCTAGCCTTGGAGATCACTCAGGAAGGGGCCCAGAGTCAAGATAGCTTGGTGTCTTTCATCTGCTGTGGAGCAGAGCTCTCTCTGTGACTGGCCAAACAAGCCCCCTACTGGCCTACCCCGTGAGCCACCCCACTCCATGCCCGTCAGAGAGAAGCCCCACCAGCTGGGTCTGCAGCCTCTCCCAGGAAGCTGATGATGACGGAAGGGGCCAGACAGTTGTTATGGCAACAAAGGGGCTAATTACAGCTATTAGGGGACACAATAACCATCACCAGATGGTCATCATCGGCACTCTCAGGAGGGAAGCTGGCCTTGCTCAGCCTCCTCCCTGCCCAGACCCCTCCCCAGCCTTGCTTGGCCTCATCCCTGCCCAGAGCCCCCTGCCCCAAAGCCAGCCTGGGGAGGGGACCAGAGCTCCAAGCCAGTTACAGCCGTGTTCTGCCTTGACTTCAGCTCACCCACCAGCACCCTGGGGAAGCCTGACCCAACCTTCACAAAGGCCTTGGCCCCTGAGGCTG
This sequence comes from Pseudochirops cupreus, assembly GCA_028627135.1. Lineage (NCBI taxonomy): Eukaryota > Metazoa > Chordata > Mammalia > Diprotodontia > Pseudocheiridae > Pseudochirops > Pseudochirops cupreus. The sequence continues at coordinate 579,092,936 of CM053582.1, forward strand.
CCCAGACTGAGACATGAGGGGCCAAGGGGGGACCGCACAGCTGGGCTGAGACTCCTGGACACAAATATCTTCCTTCCTGCCCCAAACTCAAGTGCCAAGGGCCCCACCCTGACCAGTACCAATCCCGGGTCACCCCAGGTGGGCACAAGGCTAAGCTGCACCTTGGGCCCTCCTTTGGGTCCTTGATAGAAGCCTTTTTCTGCAATTCCACCCCCTTCCCCCCAGCCAAGAGGACCTTGCTGGGGTGTCTCAGAAAGCAGAGTCGCTCCGCTAAGCGGCCTTGCCAGGCCATCCTCGGCTTCCTCTGGAGACAAATCAAACAAACCTCATTGTGCTTGGTCATCAGGGGGCCAGGCTGGGGCCCTCACCCACTAATGTGCTCCCCAATCAGAGCCTGCTGTCCTTGTCCCCGAAGAATGTCAGGTGGCTGCCTCAAAGGTTACTGCATTCTGTGGAATCAGACAGAAGCTCTGGAAGCAGGCCGTGTAATTAGCTAATTCAGCCCCAATCACCGTTTCCAGAGTAATGAGGACCTCTCCCCTGCGTCCTGCATGTGACCATGGAGGGCAGCCGCTGGGCCTGACAGCACAGGGCCCCTTGGCAATCACTGGGGTGCTCAGACTGAACCTCTTTTGTTCATGGCCACACAAGGGCCCAGTCTGACTCAGAAGGTGGCCAGGGATCAGAGGCCATGCTGGCCAGGTTGGTCAGTCTGGAGCCTCATCCCAGGGCCCAGGTAGTCCTGATTGTCAAGGAAGGGGCTGGGGCAGTGCAGCCTGGAGGCTAATGAAGGACGGTCCCAAGCAGCTCCGGCTGGGCCAGAGACACCCACTGAGGGCCTCCAAACCAGAGGAAGTCAGAGCTATACAGGAGCCCTCAGCAGATGGGGAGCTCACCCCCTCTGGGTGACCCCTTCCACTGCGGGGCAGCTCCCTCTCTTCAGGTCTTTTGATGATGTCAAGTGTCTATCTGCCTCTACGCCTTCCACCCACTGTCCTATTTGGGACCATTTGCCCTCTGGGACCAAGCAGAAGAAGTCTGATCTCTGCCCTGGCAGCTGGGAGGTGCTGTGGACAGAGGGCTGCACCTGAGCTCTGGAGGACCCGAGTTTGAATTCTGCCTCAGAGACTTCCTGACTGGGTGACCTTGGGCAAATCACAGTCTCTGTCTGCCTCAGCTTGTGAAATGATGGGGTAGGCTCCATGGCCTTGGAGCCTTCCAGGGCCAAATCTGTGATAGCATCATCCCCTTTCTGGGGCTCTCTGCTTGACCCTGTTACTGGTTCACCCCAAAGCCTGACCCCAGACCCCTTCATACCATGGCCTGCCTTTCTCCATCCAATCAACATTGTCATTCCTTGGAAGCCTGTATCATCCACTGTGCTCCCGCCCATCGCTGTCCCTCCCTGGCCAGGACTCCCCTAAATGTAGCATCACCTCTGCTGGACAGTGCACCCCTGCCCAGCCCAGACTGCCCCCTGGGTCTGCCTGGCACAAGGTGTGGCTCAATGTGTGCCCATTCTTTCATTCATTCAGTCCTTCAAATGCCTCAAGAACAGAGTCATCCTTGCCTTCCCCTGCCCCCACTCGTCCCTTCTGTAGGCTAACCCAAACCCCAGAGACTGACCCAATGGAACACCTTTCAAGAGCACAGGCTCTGAAGTCAGAGGACCTGGGTTCAGATCCTGTCTCTCAGGCTCACTGCCTGTGTGTCCCTGGGCCAGTCACTCCTTTCACCAGCTGTAGAATGGGAGGGTCTCTGAGGCCCTGGCAAGCTCTGGGGCCATGAGGCTGTGATCCTTCATTAAAGCTATCCCAGCATGGAGCCGTTGGCCCTGAATGCAGGGAGTTGCCCCTTGCTGGAGGTCTCCAACAACCATAGCTGTGTTAGATGGACACTGAGTGAACCAGGTGACCCTCCAGTTTGTTCCATCTCTAAGCTCAGGACTCACTGACCTCTGCTGAGATGCCACCATATAAAACTGGGACTCCCATCAGTCACTATTAGGACTGTGTGGGAGCGAAAGGACCCTCTGAGGAAAAGGGAGAGAACAGAGCCCTGAGGCTGCCAGACTGGCCCCAAAGGCTCTTCCTCAGCAGTTGAGAACTTCATGGTACCTCACCTCAATCGCAAGCATTACACCACCCAGGAGTCCCCCTCCCCAGGGCCCACACAAGGTCCACAGAAGTCCACCTGGCACCCACACTGCCACCTGGCACCCACACAGTGCCCACACAGTGCCCACATGATGCCCATATTCATTCACATCCAGGATAGAGGAAGCACAGATGCTCGTGGCTATGAGGGGATCCCAGGGTTCCCCCATGCACATACTGCCCTCCGTGACTGGCACTCACACGGAGGGCATGCTCCCAGCTTTATAAGCATGAGGTATCTGCACCTGCTGGCCGTGTCTCAGCCAGCTGGGCCACTAGCCAGGTCTCTTCTTCCAAGAGGTGACTTCTTCCAACACATTTTGGCACTTTCTCTTTCAAAGGTCAGAAGAGGCCAGGCCTCCCACAGTCTCCTTCCCTTAAAGACAAGTGGCAGACAGATGCTGAGCTGGGAAAGGCAGATCCGCTCTCTGAACTCCCTGGCTCTCAGACCGTGACCCAGGCTGCAGGTGGAAAGAGTGTGCCATGAGGGGTAGGATCAGATGTGGGCACTGGCTGCCTCTCCCTGGTGGGATCAGGAGGCAGGCACCTGCTGCCTCTCCCTGGCAGCATCAGGCATGGACACCTGCTGCCTCTCGCTGGAGGGAGCAGGAGGTGGGCCCCTGCTGCCTGGCCTCCATCTTACGGCTTGCCTTGGTCTGCAGAACCCAGCCGCAGAGATCATTGGAAATAATCGCTGGCGTTTCTAGGGCACTTCAAGTTTTGCAAAGCACTTTGCGCAAGGGATCTCATTGTTAGGAGGGCTTACCTCCAGTTTACAGAATGGAAATTGAGGCACAGAGCATTTGCAGGCGTCTGCAGGGTCTTCCTGACCCCTGTTGCAGCACTATCTCCCCTCTGCCTCCTGGTGGCCCATGAGAGTCCACCCTCACTGAAGGATCCAGTCAATCCAACAAGCACTTATTAGGCACTTATTGCATGCCAGGCATTGTACGATTCATAAGAAGGACAGTCCTTGCCCTCAATGAACTCACAATTTAATGAGGGGATGCCACACAGAAGGAGGCAGGGGGCGTCTTGTTCTGTGGAGCTGAAACCAGGCCCTCCTCAGAGGTGGGCATCGGGAGCGGTTTGGTCCTGGGCCCTCCAGCCTCCAGTCAGAACGGCCAGTCAAGGCTTAAAGCACCCAGTGATGCGCTTTCCCTGCAAGGGGCATCTCTGTGGCTTTAGGAGCAGGCCAAGGAGGGGGCGCTTTCATGCTTGTCCCTGGGGTCTGCCCTTCAGGAGAGCAGCCAGTCACTAAACGTTTATTGAGGCCTACTGTGTGCCAGGCACAAGGGGAGAGGAACATCAGGATTCCAGGAGTCAGGAAGACCTGGGTTCAAATTCAGCCTCAAAAACGGTGTGACTGTGTGACCCTGCACAAGTCACTTTACCTTTGTCTGCTTCCATTTCTTCAGTGATCAAATGAGTATCACAGCAGCGCCCACACCCCAGGGTCGCTGTGAGGATAGAGCGCTCTTGGCCCCTGGTACACAGTAGGCACTCTATACATGCTCATTCCTTCCCTCCTCTGTACGTCACAGACCTTTCTCATGCTGCAGGGTATTGTGAGAATCCTCTTCTCTTCTCCCTCCATAGGGAGATGCCCAGGCACACTCCAGGTGGGCAGTGGAGCCTAAGACAACACCGGGCCATGCTGGTCACCAGTCTTCGGAGGGTCAGGGGCCACTAGAGCTTTGCCAGTCTAAGATACCCCCTGTGGACAGCAGTCAGTGCCAAAGTCCCTTCTTTGTCTAGAGGCTTGGACTGCCCTCCCCACCTAGGCTGCGGATGCCCAGGGGCACCTGGAGCCATGCCCCGGCTGGGCTCCTAGCTGGTGGAGTCTGGGCCATGGGCCAGGCTCCTGTACTACCCACCCCACAGAGATGCCCAGACCCCTGGTCAGCAGGGACTCCGAGCTACCCTGAAAGAAGACGTCCTCTGGGTGGTATCTGGGTCCTTTTCCTCAGCGGTAACTGCTGGGAGAACCTGAACAGATGCTCCTTGACTGGTGGGTGGCTTGTGCTGACCTTGACCCTCCTCCACCAGGTTGGCATCACGCTCCACTACTCCACCCTCTCCACGATGCTGTGGATCGGCGTGACCGCCAGAAACATCTATAAGCAGGTGACGAAGAAGGTGCCCCAGGGCCCGGGGGGTGAGCAGGCTCCATACCCCAAGCAGCCGCTGCTCAGGTAGGGACCATCTGTGTCTGTCTGTCTGATGCTTGTGGCCCAAACAGCAGATGCTCTGGTGACTCCCTGGCTGTGCCCTCTGATGCCAGTTCAGAGCTGGTGGTGACATTAGAGGACTTCTGGGACCCAGAGCCAAGGTGTGGGGACAGGCGATGCCACCTTGTGGGAAGGACTTGGAGGGCACCTCAGCAGGCTCTCCCTCACTCGGGATGGAGCCTCACCAAATGCTCCATGGGAGCTTCAAGCTCCTGCTGGTCAGCTCAGGCCAGATGACCAGTGTATTCATTCTTTAAGATGCCAGCTTGCATCGGTGGGTAAAGAGAGTTTCTTTGCCCAAGAGTTCCCTGCCTCATTTCAAGCCACACTGGCTGTGTCTCCTGCAGATTTTACCCAGGATACGGAAGATGGGCAGTGACGGGAAGAGCCAAGGCTAGCTTTACTTGTAGTGTCCAAGATCTAACTCCAAGATCAGGGCATGGTCTTCTCAAACTTTGTATGCCCCCTCACACACACCCAGTACAAAGGTTTATGGGCCAGTAGGTCTAGTATAGCTAGTGAATGAATGAATTTCTCAATGGCCCACAAGTGAATGCAGTCCCATGGCATATGGCAGATTGCAGACAAGAAACTGATATGGAAACACAACCACCTGGCGTGAGCAGTGTGTGCTGGGGGTGGGGAGCAGGCGTAGACAGCTGGCCTATGTCCCACACCAGAGAACACCCCCTGGCCTCAGGGCTCCTCCTAAGCAGTGGTTCTCAACCTGTGGGTTGTGACCCCTTTGGAAGTCAAACAACCCTTTCATAGGGGTCGTCTAAGACCATCAGAAAACACGTATTTCCAATGGTCTTAGGAACCGAGACACTGCTCCTCTGTCTGTCTCCAGGAGGGTCCGCCCACATGCAGATACGCCCACATACAAGTATTAAAGGGTTGCAGCATTAGGAACGTTGAGAACCACTGTAGGGATGGGTTACAGTGTGTGGTCAGAGCCAGCCCCTCTAGGGTACTGCCTGGGGCTCACCTTGGGACAAATACCTCCAATGACTCCTCAGAGGAGACAGCGTTTGAGTTAGACCCTCAAGGACCAAGGGGAGGCCCCTTCCTGGGAGTCATGCCATGAGAGCTTCCAACATCCAGGACCTTAGAAGTGGGATGGGGGAATGACCGCTCAGCGGTCATCTGATGGTCTGCTAAGCTCAAAGGCTCAGGCAGGAAAGTTCATCTGTCGAACCAAAACTTCAGACAAACCGTTGGTGGAGGTTCCTGCTTTTCTCTGAGAACCAAGTCAGTGGCTGCTTCCAGGGATGAGCCAGAAATGGCAGGAAGAGACCCTCTGCCCTTTTCAGTACCATCAAGCCACCTGTGCTGAAACTCCTGCTGCACAGGACTGGGGAATATGTAGCACCTGTGAATGAGTGAGTGAGTGAAAGCATTCACGGAGCACCCTCTGCCAGCCACTGTGTGCTAAGCAGTGTGGCACATCCAGAAGCAGACAGTGCCTGCCCTCACAACTTACATTCTACAGTGGAGACAACATATAAAGGCTTGTCGTGGCTAAGGAGGAGGCACTTTGGTCCAGAAAGTTATAAGGCTTTAGGGGAGCAGACTGGCAAACCTCATCCAGGAACAATGGTAGAGTTGAACTGATGGTCTCAGAATTGGGAAAGGGTAAACTAGGCATCAAGGTGGTGAGTGAGGCTGTGGGGAAGTCTGGACAAGTGAAGCAGAACCTCTCCTAAATGGTGCCTGGGAGATGGAGTCACCTGCTGGGGTGGGGAGGGGCATGCAGAGGGGCTGGCAGGAGCCAATCTGCTAAAACAGGTCAATATAGTCTGCGGTATTATGAAAGATGAGGGCCTGAGATGGGCAGAGCAACCCAATGGGAGGCCCTGGGCAGACTGAAGGTCATCCCTGATGAGTGATCAGGGTCGACTTCTCGGAGGAGGCATCCTTGGGGTTGGACTCTGAGGACTGAGCAGGGGTTCCTTCTTGGTAAGCAGAGCACCCAGCAGGTTCTTAGGTCTCAGTCAAGACCACAAAGGGGAGGTGCAGATGGGGTGATGTTGATGGGCTACCACCCCCTTGTGCCTTTGTGGCTCTTCCCTGGTTCTCCATCTCTTCCTCCTCTTTTCCCCCCTCCCTCTCCCTCTTCTCTCTGCCTTGTGTCTCTCTGTCTCTCCCTCTTTCCCTCCCTCTCTTTCTCTCTTTCCTTTCTCTCTTTCTCCATCTTCCTCTCTCCATCCTCCCTCTTCCTCCCCATTCTCTCCCCCCTCCTCTCTCTCTCCCTTCCCCACTTCTTGCTTCCAAGATGTTCCCCACAAGTGAGCCTGCTACATTTTGATAATCCTTCCTCACAGTATTTTGGTGACTTTTGAAGGAGTTGTCGCTAGCATCATGGGATAATGATGCACCATCATTCCCTCACCAAGGAGCTTAAACAGTAGTCAGTTCCTTATTAACACACCACTTCCAGCAAGCCTGGCTTCAGCTTATCCCTCAGGCAGAGGAGACATGCTTTTCTCTGGTTTTCCTCCATTTGGAAGAAGTCATGAGGGAATGGAGAAACTTTCTTAAAACAAACACTCATGACTGACCTCCTTCCTTCTGCCCACTTTCATTGGATCCTTCACCTTCACCATTGTGAAGGACCCTGAAGATGGGAGCGAAGAGAAGTTGCAGGTTGTTGACTAGGGAGGGCAGAGGAGTGAGCCCTCGGCACATGACTTTGGCAAGCCTCTGTCTTGCCAGGACTAACTTTAATCCTACCTGAGCTCACAAGTCATTCAGATTTCCCATAGGCCTTGTTGACTCAGAAACAGAGGCATCCCCAGGCCATCTGGAAGATTGTATTGAGTCTGTGGCCACTTGTCACTAAGATGGGAGATTTCATCGTGAGCCATCATTGGAAATCACTACATTGGGCTCCATATTTTAGCTCAGATTTGAAGCTGGTTCCTTGGTAGGGAGGAAGAGACTGAAACAGCCCAGGGAGAACCATCTGGTCTCTGGTATAGTCTGAGGGTAGACCTTTTGTAGACCCAGCACAGAGTAGCCCAAGCCCAACCATTTATCCACAATGACCACAGTGAGTGCCAAGGGTCATGCCCACACCCTTGCCCCCCTGTGACTTCTGACACCCCCCCATATAATCACTGAATGAAAGAATTTGGGGGTCCAGTGACTCTGGAGCAAGCCTCAGCAGGGATCCTCTCCACCACCTACCTGACTCTGACAGAGGCCTTCCAGTGAGGCTTCCCATTCTATTTGCAGAGTGCTCATCGGGACATTCTTCCTTAATAACAGTACTAGCTGATGTTACTTTATCTGTGTGACCTCATTCTGACTTTCACCACAACCCCAGGAGGTAAATGCTGCCACGGTCTGCATTTCACAAATGGGAAAACTGAGGTATGCAATTATTTTCTACCTTTCCGGATCACGCAATTGGTATTTGAGAAAAGATTTAAACCCGGGCATTCCATGCTACCTTCTTACATTCACTTTAAATCAGTCTTTTGATACTTTCCCTCCATTGCTCCCAGGGCTGCCCTCAGCAGCTAAACAGAATGAGTGAAATCATCTTTCTCTGAAAAGAGATTGGGCCAAATGCCCTCTATGGCCCTTTCCACCTCCCCCATCCCATGAGCCTATATCTTTCCCCTCCATTTCTCCATGTTGCTCTCCATGTTGCTCTCCATGGTCCCTTTCCATGCCAAGTACTTCTCATTCTAATGAACATGACAATTGTCTCTAGGTAACAAATGGCAGCATACAGGAAACCTCAAGAAACTTTGCTGAAGCATTGTGACCGCCAGAGCTTAGAGCTCTCCCTTTCTCCTGTCTGTGTCTTACTTTCTCACTCTCTGAATTGTTCAGAAGTCCCAGTTTGTAAATGGGTTGTCTTCCCAAAGCTTACTGTGAGGCCAGAAACTATTACTCTCTAGTAACAAAGTGGTGAGGTTCCCTGATTGGCCCATAGCCCCTCAGTGGAGCGAGCTAGTGCCATCACCTTTCTGCATGGCTGGCAGTGGGAGCAGGAGCCCCTATCCTCTCCCTGCAGGGATGGCAGTGGGAGCAGGAGCCGCCATCCTCTCACTGCAGGGCTGCCAGTGGGAGCAGGAGCCCCCATTCTCTCCCTGCAGGGCTGGCAGTGGGAACAGGAGCCCTCATTCTCTCCCTGCATGGCTAGCAGTGGGAACAGGTGCTCCCACCCTCTCTTTCTCCTCCATAACTGTGTCACTGGTAGCAAGGGCAAAGACTTTCCTACTTGCCCCCTTCCCCCAGGATTCCTGCAGTATGGCAAGCAGGGAAAGGCCTTCTCATAGGCAGGGGCTCCTATCCAGGGTCTCCAGCTGTTCTGAAGACTTGGAGATGGGGAAGGGAGCAATGTCAGAGCAGCCATACCCTAAGGAGTGGAAACTCTTGGTGGGAATAGGCCCTCGCTGACCTACCCACTTAAATGTAAGGGCTTGTCTCTTCTCTTTCCTTAGAAGAATCATTAATGTTCAAAGTTATTTCTTAAATAAGCAGATTATAGACTCTAGAGGTAGAAGGACTCTTAAGGACAATGGAGTCTAAGCTCTTCATTGTACCCATGAGGACTCTGAGGCCTGGACAGTGCGCATGATTTGTCCACAGCTACAGAGCTAGTGACTGGGGCTGTGCCTCATAAAAGCACAGATTTTAGAGAAGGAAGAAATCCTCTGATTCATGAACTGAGCAGATAAGGAAACTGAGGCTTAAAGGAAGAAGGCACTTCCCCAAGGACAGACACAAAGACAGCACTGTCCAAAATGAGATTTGAACCCAGGTTGTCTGCCTCCCCTGTCCCCAGCCCCAATGCCCCCCATTGTGGACTTGGGGAAATCCTCTATGCTAGATCTGGGTTTCTTTTTGGTTTTGCTTGTCTTACCATCTTTTGTGTACCTGAAGGTTTGGGCAAGCCAGCTCCAAGCCATAAATGCCTGGAATTCTCCTTCCCGAGACCACTCTCTTGTCCTTTGTGAGACAGGCCTGGGATGAGGACTGAGCAGGAGTCTGAGCCCCTCTCAGTGGTGATTTGGGCACTCCTTTGGAAAGGCAGCCAGTGGAGAGAACATGGACTTCCTCAGAGATGGGCTGGCTAACTTATCCCTACCTGGGCAGAGGAGTCGCCCTTCCATTCCCCCATGAAAGAGGGTGGACACTACCTTCTTTTGGCCTTTTCCCTACTCAAGAGGTAGACCTAAGTTAGAAGCAGTTGAGGGGCAGTTGGAAAACAGAGGATTGTCCATTCAGCCACTACAGTAGAAGAAGTAACCCATGACTGGGAGGGATTGCTACCCCTGCCACCAAAGGGAATTCTTCATATAAAGCAAACCCAATGTGAAGAGTGAGTTTGTCTGGCAGCTGCAAAGTGTCTCTGCTTCTGGGGAAGGTCCAAACCCCAGAATGTCATGAAGAACCTATGATAGACAGTGTCAGACCCTGAGGGAGAGAGAGAGAGAGAGCTAGGGATTCACCAGGATGTAAGTGTAAGTCTTTAGCATATTTTGCACTCTCTGTGGGGTGAAACAAAGGCTGTCCTCTACTCAATATGCATCTGCTACCTAGAATTCTTGGATGGGAAGTGGGGACCTCAATTACCCATGTCTATTGGGACTTAGCCAAACATGAGCTATATTTGGAGATTTTTCTGGAGTAGACTTGGGTGGGACAAATATAGCCCTTTGGGGTCAGTCTCAGAGAACAGACCTGGCCTATGTGAACAGGGGAAGAGAAAGGGGACGAGAGGTCCTAGACAACAGGTTACCTATGTCACGCTCCCCCATTGTAGTTTGAGTTACCACAAATCCTCATTTCTTCTTGGGCACTTTGCAAAGTGGAACCATGTTGTGTCTTCAGCAGACTTGGTTGAAACTAGAGTCAGAAGAAAGCAAATATGGCATTTTCAGTGGAAGGTCCACAGTTCTGTCTGGTCAACACTATGAGACGACTCTCTCTGACCCACTGGGTGTCTGTCATTCTGCTGGTGAATCCCTTCATGTACCGCATCCCTCTCTGTCTTGTTCAGGATGACAGGGATAGCCCCAGGGAAGTCTGCTAGGTTTGTTCCATGGAAATGCTAGAACCCAACAGGGCAAGTCAGACAGTACCTCATAGAATGTAGTGGCCAGAAGAGAACTTAGGAGTCACCTTGTCCGACTCCTTGGTTTGGCATGTTTTAGTAAAACAGTTGAGAGTTTTCTTCCTCCTTCTCAACCTAACAGTAAGGACTCCCCTTCTTACTCTCCCAGGACCTTCACATCCTGCCCTGGGGTGGGGGGAACAGATACCTTTCTTGTATTCCTAGAGAGGACACTAATGGTGCCTGGCATACAGAAAACACTTGAGAAATGCATGCCAGGCACCATTCGTTAATGGTGGGACTTATACACATCCTCTGACTTCTTTGTACCTCAAATGCCCCATCACTCTTGTCTGCCTCCCTCTTCTCTTGCTGATTATCTCATGGTCTTGCACAATCTCTGAGAGACTAACAGAAAGTACATACTTCCAAATGACCTCTACAAGCTACCAGAGTCACCTCCTCATGTCACAGGCCCCTTCCTCCCTTTTGGTGCCTCCCTCCTGCTTCTAGACACTGCCTTTCACACCCTCTGCCTTAAACTGGTACTTTGCATTCCCTCTGTATTTGTGTTGTAGCCCCCAGGAGAATGGAAGCTCCTCAAAGGCAGAGGATAAAATATTCGTTAAATTGAATTTCAGAGTTCCAATGGGACTTTTCCCATCTCTACCTTGTGGCTTTGACTGCCTTGCCTTTGCAGGTAGGACCTGTAGCATCACTCTGTTCCCTGCTAACACCCCTGCCAGCAGTCTCCTTAGGTCACTGATCGATTCCTTAGAACTAGAGTCACAGGGGCCTGGTGAGGAGTGACAAGAAGCCCTCCAGATCACGATATTCCATGTGGCCTCTGTCTATCCCAAGTCCCTCAGAAAACTGAGGATATTTCATAGTGGGTCATCAAAATAGCTGAATGTGGCTCTTTCCTTCTCTGGAAATCATCACCTTTCTGAGTGACTTCTTGAGGTCTGTGTGTCATATCCTTGACCTTATCTTCTCAGCTACCACGTATTTAGAGCCAAAGACAGTGCCCACAAGAAAGCTGTAGCCTGACCTACAGATTTCTATAATATTGCCAAGGGTGTTGAATTGCCTTGGTTTGGACCTAAAGGTGGGGAAGGGAAGGGGTGAGGATAGTTCACTGAATTGTCCAATTCCTAGTGCTGCCAATTCTGGTGCTGCATGAGGGTTTGTCCCTGACTGGTTTTGTGACTTTTTTTTTCTATGTTGTACTATTTAGTCATGTCTTGTGTTCCTTCCTCATTTTTAAGGTCGTCAACACTCTGGATGTAACTTGAATTTCTAACTGAAAACAAATTATTTTCTAGTCCCTTAAAGTGGTCCTGATTACTTATGAAATATTTCTTGGACTTTTTTAAATACTTCATCCTCCCTTTCATACAAGCATGAAGGTTATCCAGATATATTTATTTTCCTTTACTCAACAAAGGGATTTCCTTTCTCCTCATTAAAAGGACATTTGTCAGAAGTGCTCTGTAGAAGCATCCATTGCTACTGTTGGCCTGGAATTTCCCTGTTCTTGGCAAAGGTTTCAGAGAATTGTATGACTGTTTCTGTTTTCTGTTGGGTCTCAGCTGCAATTGTCTTTTCTGTCACCAGAAAGATTTTCCAAGGCTGTTTGTCTATGATATTGCAGCCAGCTTCTGAATCTATTTGGCATTGGATTGTGCCAGAGCTAACTGGAAATTTTCCCACTTCATAGAAGGAGAATAAAAATGACATCCAGATCACTTTTTCATATGTATCCCCTTAGGAAAGGATGACCAAACCATAGCTGGACCTGTGCCCTTGTCCTTGCCAAGGCCATCTCTAGCAAAGCACACTTCCTATGTGTGATCCATGGCCCAAAGGATCCTGATAAAGCTCATTGTTAGGGGCAGCTTGCCTAAATATAAGGACTTTGGGTGGAGGCAGTTCTGCCAATACTGGTATTGGTCAGTGGGGATACTGAGCACAGAGCTGGCCTGGGTCATGGACTGGGAGAGTTCCCTTGTCACCCCTGGCATCATCTTCTTGCTCATTCACAGTTGAGCTCTTTAATATGACATCATTTGCTCTTGTTCACAAAATTGAGGAGATCTTATACCTCTCTAAAGCAGGAGAAAAGTCTCAGCCCCCTGCCCCTCCCTTCTCCCACAGTGGACAGCAGTTGTATTGTCCAACCAGATGTCAGAGGACTGGCCAGTCCCCAGCTTCTCTGGGGGCATTGCTGACTTCTTGAGGCCAGACTTTGGTAGAGTCTAATCTTCTGACTCAGCAAAAGTCTTCTGTATGCACCGTGTGAGGGTCATCATCGTTGGTACCAGTGTTGAGGGCACATCTAAGAGAAGCCATGTAGTTTGGTAGGAATGCTGGGCTGGCAGACAGGAGGCCCAGCTCTGCTCCTTCTTGGCTGTAAGGTCTCAGCCTCGGTTTCCTTTTCTTTAAAATGAAATGGTGGGCCCAAACAATTTTTAAAGTTCCTTCTGCAGTTAAGTACTATGGCTCATGTGTAGAGAACTCAGTGGCTCCAGAGCAGTACAAATAGTCCATCAATCTGTCAGGGCACCTGGGGCCACTGGCCCCAAAATTCTTAAAAGCCCTGCTTCTCTCTGAACAACAAAAAAAAAAATTTAAAAAAACACTGCTAAGTATTCAAATGGACTTGCTGACCATTAAGCAAAGGTGACCTCCAGATCACAGAGTTTGAGCAAGGGTTTTCCTCAGGAGTGTGAGCAGGAGGTCTCTGCCAAATTGGGAACCAGTCACCTGGGAGGGATCCAGGGAGAGTGAGCACCTGTTCATTTCATGCCTGTGAAATGAAGCTAGAGGGTTTCAATCAGTGCTGGAGGAGACCTCAGAGTCCATGAAAATCCTTTCCATGGCATACCCAGCCTTAGACGCAGATAGCCATTAGGGATGTTTTGTAAGTCAGCAAATATTTTAAAATGAATTTATACCTAGGCAACAAGAACTGATGGAAATTAAAAGGAATTTCCAACCTTAAATCATATAGATACCAGGACAGAGATAATGCACCTGATGAAAAAGAGGATATGGTTCAAAGACAAAAGAAATACTTCTGGGGTCTGCATAGCTCCCTGGCTAGTCTATGTTCCAAAAAATGCCTGTCTCCTGAAAGTAAAGACTCTTATTCTAAAGAGAAGAGTCACCCACAGGTGAGACTCTGGAATGAACAAATTCCTCTTCTGATGGAGAGAAAAAGCAACTGAGGGTCTTCCTTTAGTCTCATATGACATTTTAAAAGGGTCAGGAGACATGGTTTCTGGGTAATTTAATCATTTGATTAATAAAGCCAGCTGGTTGTTAATAAAAGGATGGTCATTTGGCCATCTCTCTTAGACCAAAGACCCTAATGGCAGTGGGGTCACAGTTTATATGCCCTTTGAAGTGGAGGGATGCCTAATCACCTCTGATTGGTTAATCAAATGGGAGGGGAGCTATCTTGGGGTATGTGGCTTAGGTCACTCAAATCTTGGTCAAAGAGATATCAGTTTCCATATCACATGTCTTGGTAACAGGGAGAATCAACATTTTCCCAGGACCTGTCTGAGCAAACACAATGAGCAGGAATATATGCATTAGCCCATATTTAGAACTTCTTTTACTTTCTGACTCTAAGAAATATTTCCCATACTGCTTGGTTTCTGGATGAGGAAGTAGAAAAGGGGGGAAATCTTGGTTCTAGTACAATAATAAATTATTACATATAAGAAAGAAAGACTCATTTCTCACATTGATGACTGCATTGTAAAGGGCCTGAATCTCTGAAAGAGCTGAAGCTTAAACTAATGGGCTTTAATTCTAAAAAGGAAATGACAGACCCCCATTCTTCCTCTTGTCAGAAGAGGTTAAGGATGATGGCTGATGCTCAGAAGCTGGTTGCTGAGAGAAGCTTCAAAGCCAACACCCAGGGGAAGACCAAACTCAGAGATGAAAAACAAAATTAGGGCCCTGGTGGTGCCCTAGAAATCAGTGACCCTACAGCACCAGAGGCATGAGTTGCCTCATTCTCCCTACCTGTGTTCCTGCCTATTCATCCACCATGCATGTGTCTACTCTTCCCACCAATGTTGTATGTGTAGTTGTGGTTTATGGGGAGACAGCCTTTGATTGCTTTCTTTCTGGGTCGCTTCATTAAATGCTTTTTATGTGAATGGTGTCATCTGACAGGCTTATACAGATAAACACTTTGGTGGGGCCTCATGTGATTGTTTTGAGTGGATGTGGTTCCACAGAATACATTGAAAGTGAGATACCTTACCAGGTCAGAAGGAAGGGGTGGAGGGTTTTCCAAATTCTACATCAGGCTACACGTGACCAGGGAAGAAGTTTCCTAGAGAATGAAGCTAGGATTAGACAGAGCAGGATGTCTCTTGAAGAATATCTGATTTTTTTTTTCCCTTCTTCTTTCCTCGACCTAAAAAAAAGTTGGAGAAACAACCAGAAATCTCCATGTCTTCTGGTACCCTTAGTAAGCCAAAGACCTTCTGCTACCAAAGGCAAATGAGCCTTTTTGGTGATATTTTATGGCTGCTTGGGGGCTAATTCCCAATTTAGCTACATGTAATTAAGTCTAATTCAGCAATCTATTTTGCCCTTTCTAATAAAGTGCACCTAAGTCATTTCTGAGGATTTGAATGTCTGTCAGGGGTTTCTTGGTTTTGTTGGCTTGTTTTTTGTTGAGATTTGTTTTGTTTTGTTTTTGTTTGGGGGCAGAATGGAGGTGGAGGTGGGAATAGCATGGCAGTCCATAGTTAGGATGCCTGAACCGAGTGGGAATTCTGGCCAAGGCAAAGTCTCCTCCAGCCTGCACAGAGGAAGTTGAGGAGGGCAATCCCAGGGCTCTCCCAGCAAGTACCAGATACCTGGATGCCATTCTATGAGGGAGAGATGATAGGTATGTGTCGTTAGGATCCCCATTTTATGCATGTGGAAACTGATGATCAGAAATTAAGGGGCTTGCCCACAGTCCCACAGTTGGTAATGGTCAGAGAGAAAGTCAGAGCCCAGGCTGCTTCTAACTCCAAACCCAGTGCCGTCCAGGATCTCCCATGTGGCTGGGTCCACATTTTCAGCTAAGCAACTCCAGCTCCAAGTATGTCGGCTTCCATGTGCCTCATCAATGGAAACAACTCTGATACTGTGAGTAAAAGGGCCATTCCTCTCCCCAAAACCTGCTCATTCCATCTGGGATGAGCTGGTAAAGGTTGCAGTAGGAATGGGCCCAGTTCAGATGGTCAGGAAAGTCTTCCCACTCTGACCTCCCAGAGCCTCACCCAGGTAGATACTCCTAAGGTTCTGGGCAAAGCCAGCAGCTTCTGGTCCAGGGGCAAGGAGGAAAAAGAGACAAGTCATTTTTTTTCACACATAGTCCTCCATTATTGGATGGAGCCACTGGCCCCTAGACCACACTATCCACTTGGACTGGAATTTTAGTTGTACAAAGCAGAAATAAGGCATGCATCCTAGAGCCAACACTGGACAGTCACACTTCCAGGGACAGCTCTGGCTGGGCCCTCATGAGCATTCATTGCTCCTCCAGTGGTCTGATCCAGAGCTCAACCCAAGTGAGCCTTGCTGGGTGCAGTTTGGAAGGGGAAGCTCTCTGGTAGGTACTTCTTCCTGCTCTGCTGTGATCTTGGTTCTGTCCTTGCCATTCTCTGAGACCTGTTTTCCCCAAATCTGGGACATGTCAAACAATGCCCAGCTTTTTTCTTCTAAGATGGAGGAGAGATGGCTTCCTGCCAAGGTTCCCATTAGTTCAGCCTTAGCAACTACATCCTTTTAAGTGAATCTCAAATCTAAGTCAAGTCAAATCAGAAAACATTTGTTAAGTGCCAACTACGTGCCAGTCACTGGGCACAAAGCAAGGCCAAAACCAAGACAGTCCCTGTCCTCAAGGGGCTCCTAGTCTAATGGGGGAGACAATACACAGACAACTCTTTACAAACAAGATGGCGACAAGATCACTTGGGGAAATCCTGAGAAGGGTGGCCTTAGTATTCAAGGAATCCAGAAAGGCTTGCTGTAGAAGGTGGCCCATTCACTGGGACTTGAAGGGAGCCAGGAGACAGAGAAAGGGAAGGAGAGCCCTTCAGGCATGGAGCACACTAGGGGGAAATGAATATCCCCTCATTTATTCTCCAACCTTCTGAAGAATGAAATAATCATAGTGGCAAATCAAGGAACTGGGAGCTGCTCTGTTTCACTTTATTCTGGAGAGAGAGAACTCCAACAGATGTGGAGATAACTGGCATTCACCATCATTCTGTAGACTGCCATGGTGGTGTGCTTGGAAAGCCATCCAGGCTTGAGATGTTCCCCCCCACACCTTGTCTGCTCCCTCTCCTGTCTGGGCTTAGGGTGCCATGAAGGCATCACTTTTGTTTCTGTCTCTGGGTTTTCACACAGTTGTTCCCCACTGAGGTCCCCCACCTGCCCCTGGCTTTGCTCACATGAGGATACCTTTCCCCACTCACCCACGTTTTACCTGCTTGGTTTCTCTGGAAACTTTCCCAAAAAACAGACTCTGAGTGTACATTTCACCTGAAGTCTCCAGGATCCTGCTGGTGTCCACTTTGCCTTCTTGTGTTGGGAGTACTCCCTGTGTGCACCCTTGGCTCTAGATCTGTCTGAGGCCAGACTTAGCCCTGGCTCCTTTGCTGGGTGCTGCCTCTCCTCTGCTGTCCTGCTCCCTGTGCAGGAGCTTCTCTCTGCTGTCAGGCTGGGCAAGCAGCCTAGCCATGCCCCCCTGGCAGATGGAAGTTCTTCTGCTCCATTTTTCAGGATTCCCAGCAGGTATCATGTCACCCACCCAGGTTAGCTCCCCAGGGAGATGGGTACTCTTGTGCTCTAGACATCCTATCCTATATATCAGCTGCCACACCTGGTGCTTGCTTTGCAAACCTGCTTTTCTCCTGAGTCCCTCATCTGCCTGCAGCAGAGCCCAGTCACAGCAGCAGCACCTGGGCTCACTCCCTGGGTCTTTGGCCTCTCATCTCAATCTCTGAAATTCTTTGGGCCAGAGTACCCATGCCCCTGTGGATCACCAGAGGCCTCCAGGTCACACATCTCAGAAAGGTAGGAAATCTCTTCTTATGTCAGGCCCACAGCAGGTGCCTCAGTGCCCCCTGCAGGGAGGTCCCGTCCAGTCCCCCCATCCTTATCACTTCTCCCTTTGACCCACCTAGCTTCTTTATCTCTAGATCTCTGGGCTCATTCCTTGCAGGATACATGGCTACTTCTTCCTAGGGGGACAGCTCTGTCTGCCTCTCCCTCTTTCCCCTTCATTCCTCCCTCTGTTTGTCTCTGTCTCTGTCTCTTTCTCCTCTCTCCAACTGTCTCTCTGTCTCTGTCTATCTTTGTCTCTTTCTGTCTCCCTCTCTCCTTTCTCTCTCCCTCCCTCCTCTGTCTCTCTCTCTGTCTCTGTCCCTCTCTCTGTCTCTCTGTCTCTGTCTGTCTATCTCTCTTTCTCTCTGTCTCTCTGTCTCTCCTTTCTCCCTGACTTTCTCTTTCATCCCCTAGATTCTCTCTAACGCATGAATTCACATGATTTTAGTTGTAATTTAATAACTCATTTAACTTAATAAGTTGGTCATAATTTCTGTCTGGGTGCCTCCCAGATCTATAAATCCTGCCCTAGGCTTTCTCAGCCCCAGTGCTGCCTTATCAACATCTCCACCCAGATGGCCCATAGACATCTCCAGCTCAACATGTCCAAGATAGAATTCCTTGGCTTTTCTATTAATGGTGCTGCTCCCCAGTCTCCTCCCTTTCACGCTCCCAGGTTCACCCTCAGCATCATTGTTAACTCTTCCCTCTCCCTCTCCCCTCACATCCCAGTTCTGCCTGGACAGCCTCTCTCCCATTGGTCCCCTTCTCTTAGCCACCATGCTAATCCAAGCCCACAACACCTCTAGCCTGAACTCTAGCAATAGCTTCTTCCTTGGACTCCTGGCTTCCAGGTCCTCACACCCACCTGCCACAACAATCTTCCCAAAGTGCATATCTGACCACTTTTCTCATCTGTTCAAGAACCTCGTGTGGCTCCCTATGCCTTTAAAATAAAATACAAAATCCTCATCTTGGCATTCAAAGCCTTTTGAAATCCATCCAGCTAACCTTTCCAGGCTTATTACACATTGTTCTCCTTAACACCTTCAACATTCCAGTCAAGTTTGTTGGGCAGATGGGTGGGACTGGGAGCTGGGACATATGTGAAATCTGTGTCTGCCCTTTCTAAGCTCAGTGACTTTGGAGAGCAGATCAGAGACTGCCCGGGATTTTGGAATGGCCAGGGTTGGATGGCATTAGACAAGGTGCCCCTGGCTCAAGAAGACACAGCCCCAGCCCGAAGGAGTTTATGAACATCTGCTGCTCTCAGACTAAACTATGGTTAGGAAACTCCCCTGCATTTCCTTCAGATCGAAAGAAAAGGATGGAGTCTTTGGAATGTTCTCTGAGCCCTGCTCAGTCCCCACCTTGCATCCTGCTAGATGGGGAGAATGCAGCTGCCAAGCAGAAACCAGTTCCTTCCATCCCTCTGCCCATAGCCTGGCCCCGAGCCAGCTGAACCTATGTTTCCCTAAAGAGCCCCATGGTCTTGACCAAGGTACCTGCCCACTGCCACCACATCCAAAGGGAGCTCTGGGCTCTGGATTCAATTCCTCTGGAGCCCCTTTCTTCCTCAGGCTCACAATCTCCTTCACAATTGATCACAGCTCTTTTTATGTCACTGACTTGTCAGTATGTTACTGTGTAAAGTAATTTAAGCCGTGACCATCTGATTAGTGTAATATTTATCATCCCTTCTCACTTACATCTGTCCCACTGCATAGCGCTGGCTTCTGTCCTGGCAGTGCCTGGGAGTCTCATTCCCTGGCCTTGGGGAAGGAAGATCCATGTAGGATCTTCTCCCTGAAAGCCCATGCCTGTGTCACCATCATTATGGCCCAGTCTGAAAGGGGGAGGTGCCCCATCTGTCGTGGCAGTCATTGTGGCCTTGGAGAAAAGGATGTAGTAGGGGATGGCAGCAGAGGGGCTGAGGATGAGCTTCCTTTAGTCTGGTTGGGAAGGGCACAGAGTCGAGTCTGGAAGGCTCCAGAGCATGCTTTGCCTTCTTGCTTGGCTATTTTTCTGGTACTGTCCTTGGTGGTGAGATGCTCCTCCTCTCATTTGCCAGCCTAGGTTTGGTTCTGGAAAGGAAGAGCCTAGCATCACAGTGTCCCATCTGCTGGGTCTTCTGTCACACTCCTCAGTGTGAGCCCCAAACAGGACACAGCCAAGACTGCACCTGAATTCTTGGCTCTTTCTGATCTCCATACCAAGGAAGATCTTGGCAAAAAAAAAAAGCCTTAGAAGTATCACCCCCAGGAGAAGGGTCTGTCCATTCTAAAGGGGGTCCCCAGACGCCAGAGGGTCTTTCACTTAACACTGTGCAAAAAGCTTGGGGGGAGGGATGCCATGATGATGTTATGTAGAAAATGATCCCTCCCACCACCCATCTTTTCCAACCCACTTGAAGGCCCCAGAAAAGTCCAAAGATGTTCCGGTTTTCTATGACAGTGGTATACAAAGAGCCCTCCTGCTTCGGACACTTTCTACCTATTTGGCATTGGACAAGTCACGTGCTTCTGGCCTCAGTTTCCTCCAAGCCTCCCCCACCTCCTCACCCCACCAGCCCCCTTTCTCAGCTAAGGGCCCCACCTCCCACGTTACTGAACAAATGGAGCCCACTCACCATATGCTCCCTCTGCTCCCATCCCCTTTGCCTCAACTCCCTGGAAATCATGCCCCAGTCTCTGACAATGAGGAGACCCTTCTCCTTGCCACAGCCAGCCCCTCAGCATATGCATTTGATCCCAACCCTCCCACCTTCCCCAAAAGATTTCATCCTTAACCCACTCTCACTCGAATCTTCAGCCTCTTCTTGTCTACTGGTTTCCCTCCTGACTCCAGACTTGCCCAAGTCTCCTCTATGTTTAAAAAACACTCACTATGGCCCAGTGTCTCAAGTTATTAGCCAATATCTCACCTCCCTTTCTAAGCCAAAACTTCTTGAAAAACATGTCTAAACTCAATGCTTCCATTTCCTTTTCTCTCACTCCTCAACTCTTTGCAATCTGATTTTCAACTTCATCACTCAATACCTCTGTCCAAAGTTGCCAGTCTCTTCATTAAATAATAAATTAACTCTCTTAATTGGGCAGCTAGATGGCTCAGTGGGTGGAACACAGAAGTTGAGGAAGGAAGACCTGAGTTTGAATATAATCTTAGGCACTTCCTAGCTGAATGATCCTGGACAAATCACTGAATCTCCCTTAGCCTCAGTTTCTTTACCCACAAAATGGGGGTAATAACAACACTTACCTTCCAGGCTTGTTGTGAAGATAAAATAAGACAATATTTGTAAACTGTATTTCAAACTTTAACTGCTCTACAAAGGCAAACTACCATTACTTGTCAAATCAGCTGTTCTTTTCTCAATCCTAATCCTTCTTGCTGGATCTGGAGCATTTGGCCCTGCTGACCCTCATCTCTTCCTGGACCCTCTCTCCTGATTTACCTCTTCCTGCTCCTTCTTAGTCACCACATCACACCCCTCCCTGAGGCCTTGCCCATGTCTGCTCTTTTCTATTCTTGTCTCCATTCCTACTCTTTCTTGCTGGTCTCCTCAGGTCCCACGGATTAGTGATTATCTACCTCCCTGCAGACATCTCACAGATATGTGTACCCAGCCACAAACTCTCCCCTAAGTTTCGTCGCTGTACAAAAGTGTACAGAAGGACATTCAGACTGGATGCCCCCAAGGCAATATGTTGAATTCAATGTATTCAGAATGGAAAGCATTTTCTTTTCCCCACCCCCAAACCTCCCCTCTTCCAAACTTCTCTATTTCTGCCCCAAACATCCCCATCTCCCAAGGTCTCAGGTTAGTAACTTCGGCATTAGCCCAGATGCCTCCTTCTCCCTCACCGAAGCTGTCCAATCAGCTGCCAAATCTTGCCATTTTTGCCTTTGCCACAACTCTCCCCTCCAATCCCTTCTCTTTATTCACACACCCACTTCCTTAGTTCAGACCTTGGTCACCTCTCACCTAAATTATTGTAATGGCCTTTTCATTGACTTCTCTGTCTCAAATCTCTCCCCATTCCAGTCCATCCTTCACTCAAATGTCAAAGAAATTTTCTTCAAGCACAGACCAACTCTGTGTCTCCCTTTCTCAACCAATTCCCATGGTTTCCCATTACTTCCAGAATAAATGCACACTCCTCTTTTTAATTTTTAAAACCCTTTACAACCTAGCCCTATGGACTAATTATTGCTCCCCAATCAGACTGGCTTTCTCTCTGCTCCTCACTCAACAACACTCTGTCTCTTGTCACCATGTCTTTGTACTGGCCATCCCTCTGATAGGAATGCCCTCTCTCCTCACCTCTTTAGAATCACTCTCTTCCTTCAAATGTGGCTCAGGCACCATCTTCTGCAGAGAGCCTTTCCTTATTCCCCCTCCTCCATCCCCAAGATGCTCCCCCTCCCAAGCAATCTTGTATTTAGCTGCACTGTACATATTTGTACTTTTTCTTTAACTTTCTATTTGTGCTGTCTATATCTTTACACATATGTACTGTCTTTCCCCTCAGAATGTCAGATCCTTGAAAGATGAGATTGTTTCCTTCTTTGTACTTTAATCCACCTAACCCTAAATGCCTGGGACATGGTAGGCTCTTTAGATATACTTGCTGATTGGTTGAACTATGAAGAAAGGAGTTAGAATAGGTAACTTTCAGCCTTGGATCTGTGATCCATGCCTTTATTTCTTCCCTGGGTCTCAGTTTTCTCATCTGGAAAATAGGAGATGAATTAGATGATCTCAGGTTCAAGTGGCAGGAAGACCTAGTGTCCGGAGTGCTGGGCAGAAATCACAAAAATTGGGCTTCAGACCCTGGCACGTGCTTGAATCCATCCGAGCCTCAGTTTCATGATCTATAAAGTGGGAATAATGATCCCTCTGGTGCCTGCCTCCTCAGGTGGCCATGAGGATCATATGAGAAATAGCTCTTCTCCTCATCTCATCTTGTTTTGCTCATCCCTTTCAAAGATGTTCTGATAAAATCCATCCTGGGACAAATCCCTGCCCTGTTATCCCTTTATAGCTGTGGCCTCTGGACTCCTGCATGGGCACATACAATAAGGGCTTTGTGGGGCTGAACCAAAGCATTACAGCGGGGGATGAACGAACTGGGACAGTCACCTCCTGAAATTTACCGACTTATGCAACAAACCCAACAACTTCTGACATCTTTTTAAAACTTTTAATAGGTGATATTCTTCCCCCACCCCCACCCCACCCCACCCTTTGCAGCAATCATTCTGTAGATGTGACTTGGCCAGATTTGGCCACATATTATTTAACTCATCAAGAAGCCACACTTTGATCACCTTGGATAATAAGGGTGCCTTTGACATACAGCCTATTTTTCCATATCTAGCCTTATCAGAGCCTCTAGGTGTTTGGGGGTATAGATCAGGCAAGTTCCCCAGAACAATGGAGCAAATGGATCTCCATCCCTTAGATCATTTTTTTTAACTTCTATAACGTATGACATGAAGTAAGGTCATATGGCCATATTCCATCCCCTTTGGGGAGCTGCTATGATTATGGAACAACCCTACTTCTTAGTAAATCAATATCTGCATCTATAGGTAGAGGCAGCTGGGTGGTGCAGTGGATAGAGCCCTGGGCTTGGACTCAGGAAGATTCATCTTCATGAGCTGAAATCCAGTCTCAAACATTTACTAGCTGTGTGACCCTGGGCAAGTCACTTAACACCGTTAAACTCAGTTTCCTTATCTGTAAAATGAGCTAGAGAAGGAAATGGCAAATCACTTCAGGATCTTTGCCCAAGAAAATGCCAAATGGGATCATGAAGAGTCAGGCACAATTGAAATGACTGAAGAACAACAAAAGTGTGTGTGTGTGTGTGTGTGTGTGTGTGTGTGTGTGTGTGTACAAACATGTCAGCACTTGTCACTCTTCTGATGAAGACAAGACTTTGGGGTGCCTTGCATGTAGCAAACAATCCCCAAGCATTTTTGAGTGTCTATTTTACCATGTGATGAAGACGCCTAGGTCTTAGAGCAGCGGTTCTCAACCTGTGGGTCATGTTCAGTTTGTAACCATGAAAATACATCCTGCATATCAGATATTTACATTACGATTCATGACAATAGCAAAATCACAGTTGTGAAGTAGCAACGAAAATAATGTTGTGGTTGGGGGTCACCACAACATGAGGAACTGTATTAAAGGGTTGAGGCATTAAGAAGGTTGAGAACCACTGTCTTAGAGGCTCCCCTGGACTTCTGACAGGGTTTGATAAAGCCAGGAATGAAAACATGAAGTTCATCAGTAAAATAACTTTTTCTAATCTTCAGTACTCTAGTGTTTGTCTTATCTTGCCCACAACATGAGTTGGGTTGGATTGGACTGGGTTGGGTTGGGTTTCCCACATCAGTGGTTGACAGGTGTTTTGTTTTGTATTTTTTTTTTACCTTATTACTATTTCTCCAGCCTCAGACAGGCTGCCTGACCCAGCAGCCAGGTGCCTCTATGGGTCTTTGCCTTCTTTCTGGAGATTCATTTGGCTATTTGGTGGCAGGAGTTTGGTGGCTCTTAGTGTTTTTTGTTTTCCTACTCCAATTCTTGTGTCCTTGTGGACTTTAATAATCTTTAAAATGTTTTATTTCACCATACCAGCAGTCACTATAGTGTCTTTGTCAATCAAATAAAACTTATGCATTTTTTCCTTGGCATAATGTCCATTCTTTAAAAACCACAGGATTAAAAACCCAACAAGAGAGAGTGATGAAACCTGTGTGGGTTACAAAACCCAGAACACACCAAGCAGACCTTATTGTATTGGGAAAACTAGTCAAGGTCAGACATTCTGAATCAGCTTTGTTTTAGTCAAAGCACCTACACATGCCCATCACTGTTCTAAAATGAAATCATAATGATTGGCTGTCCCAAGCCATTCACATAGCTCTGGAGCAACATGACAGTCCATCCTGCACAGACTAGGTGAGCTCCCAGAAGCTGGAGTCACTTGAGTAGCAGATAGGATAGTGGGTGGGACTAGTAGGGGCCACTTCTTATCTCCACATGATCTGGGTTTTCTCTGTCAGGGCTCCAAAGTAGGAAAGGTCTTCATCCCAAAAGTAGTGATGACTATATGGTGGGGCAACATCCATTAGAAACATTGTTCTAAAGGTTTTATGGATCAAGGTTTTGTCCAAGGAATTATGGAAAACATTTTTGATTGTGGCAATGTCCTGCCTCCACTATAGCTTATTACTTGAATTCTCAAGGAAATTTGGGAATTTGCCATCTGTCAGTCCATGAAGGATAGGGGCAAGATTCTACCAGGTCATGTCTTTCTCAGTGTTCTTTCAGCTTGCAATGATGCATTGCCCAGTTTCTGCCACTTTCTTACATTCCCTGCACTGATAAGTCAGTCTGGGCTCCTTAAGGCTAATCCTTCTGCCATACCACAATCCACATGACTCAGCCGTCTGTTCCATACTCTTGTCAGTCTAGAACATTGGCGGAGGTCTTGCAGGTGTCACTGACTGTGGGCCTTTTGATTCTGTTCTTGGATCCTGGCCACTTAAGAGGCTGTATTCAGGGGTGAACCTTGGGTTACATTTGATAAATCCAACACCCTGGGCTTGTTTTCAGCTTTGATTGGCTTGTTCCAAAAGTAATTCTCTAGGGTTGTGACCTAAGAGGGTCCTTTTAGCAAGGAAGAATTAATCTTTTGACTGCTTAAATGTTATGAGTGACATGTTTGGTTAAGATTAATATTGTTTCTGTAGTTGCTGATGTTGCCATCACCCCTCTCTTCAAACTTTAAGATCTAATGGCTCCTATCATTTAGTCCCAGATTTGCCCTAAGAGTGTGCCAATATCCCAGGGTCCCCTTGAGTCTGGAGACTCAGGTCGCCTTTCCTCCACCTCCTAAGAACCTCAGAATTTCACTTAGAATAAGCTGTTTTCAGGCCCACAGGAGGACACATGGCCATTTTCCTTAGAAGCAGTGACTTCTGGCCAGTGAGGGGAGCATCCTTTTTTTAAATTAATTGATTTATTTATTTGCTTTTAGTTTACAAGATTCAGTTCCACAATCGCTTGGGTTTCAAATTTTTTCCCCTCCCTTTCCACCGCCAATCAAGTATAGGATATGCAAATACTTTCACATTGGACATTAGTCTGGTTATATAGAAGGGTTGTAACCATTGGAGTGAACAATGGGAAAGAGGAAATAAAACCAAACATGGAAAAGAAAGAGAACGTGTAGATTGGTTCAGTCTCCATTTAAACTCTGTTCTTTCTAGATCTTTCTCTGAATGTAGGTATCTCCTTTCATCTTGAGACTTGTAGAGTTGTCTTATAACTATGCATTGTTGAGAAGAGTCCAGTTTATCAAAGTTTGTTGTCACACATACATTGTGTCTGTGATTGTGTACAAATTTTTCCTCGTTCTGCTCTTCTCACTTATCATCAGTTTGTATAAGCCTCTCCAGGTACATATGAAGTCCATCTCCTCCCCATTTCTTATAGCACAATAGTATTCCATTACATTCATATACCACAACTTGTTTAGCCATTCCCCAATGGATGGGCATCCCCTTAATTTCCAATTTTTTGCCACCACAAAGAGAGATGCAATTTTTGTACATATGGGTCTTCCTCCCACTTCTATGATCTCTTTGGGATACAACCCCAGAAGTGGTATTACTGGGTCAAACTATGCCCTTTGGGTGTAGTTCCAGATTGCTCTCCAGAATGGTTGAATCAGTTCACAGCTCCACCAACAATGCTTTAGTGTTCCAATTTTTCCAGATCCTCTCCAGCATTTGTCATTTTCCTGTTTTGTCATCTTAACCAATCTGACTGGTGAGATGAGTTACCTCAAACTTGTTTTGATTTGCATTTCTTGAATCAATAGTGATTTAGAGCATTTTTTCATGTGCTTAAAGATATCTTTAATTTCTACCTATGGAAATTGCCTGTTCATATCCTTTGCCCATTTATCAATTGGGGAATGACTTGTATTCTTATAAATTTTCCTTAATTCCCCATATATTTTAGAAATGAAGCCTTTATCAAAGACACTGGTTGTAAAAATTATTTCCCAGTTTCCCACTTCCCTCTTAATCTTGGTTATATTGGCTTTGTTTGTACAGAAACTTTTCAATTTATTGTAATCAAGGTTATCCATTTTGCATTTTATAATGATCTCCAACTCTTCTTTGGTCATAAAGTCTTCTCTACTCCATAAATCTGACAGGTAAACTATTCCTTGCTTCTCCAGATTACTTACAGTATCAGCCTTTATACTTAGATCATGTACCCATTTAGACTTGATTTTGGTGTATGGCATTAGATGATGGTC
>CM053582.1:579120373-579136252 GCA_028627135.1 Pseudochirops cupreus
CCAGCCACGGTCACTTGGGGGACCCTGGAGCCGGCCCCCCCGCAGCCTGCTCCATGATCTCCGCCTCCCTCCTGGAGAATGAGCATTCCTTCAAGGCTCAGCTCCGGGCGGCGGCCTTCACCCTCTTCCTCTTCCTGGCCACCTGGACCTTCGGGGCCCTTGCTGTGTCACAGGGCCCCTTCTTGGACATGATCTTCAGCTGCCTCTATGGAGCCTTCTGCGTGACCTTGGGGCTCTTCATTCTGATTCACCACTGTGCCAAGCGAGACGACGTCTGGCACTGCTGGTGGTCCTGCTGCCCTTCCCGGAGAAACGCCTACGCCATGCAGGTCCACGCCCGCGCCCAGGTGAATGCCAACGGCGATGCTCAGATCCACACCCCCTGTCTTCAGGACTCCCCGTGTCTAAGCAAAGCCGGGGGCTTCGCTCATGCCCCAGGCGGCCACTGCAAGTTGACCAACCTGCATGCGGCCCAGAACCACGTCAACTGCCTGTCCCCAGTCACCCCCTGCTGCGCCAAAATGCACTGCGAGCAGCTAATGGAAGACGAGACCCACATCCACGTGCACAGAGAAGACGCCTTCCGACCCAACACGCACCTACATAGGTGTCTGAAGAGCAGAGCCAAGCCCCGCTACTTCAGCCGGCACCGGGCGGCGGCACCGGAGAGAGAATACGCCTACCACATCCCGTCCAGCCTGGATGGCGGCAGTATCCACAGCTCCCACACGGACAGTCCCCATAGTACACACGAGGGTCAGCCCGGGCATCACCGGTCCTGCTGCGGCCAGGTTGACCCCTTCCCCACTATCAACCAGCCCGAAAGCAGTGACGCCAGCACCGTCATATGCAGCTGTACCCAAATGTCCGAGGGGGAGGTCATGCCCCACGCAGCTCATTTCGAAATGCACTCTCGGACACAGGCGCTACCGTGTAACACAGCCAACCACAATGGGCTGCCCACGGGGAGCCTGGAAGAAGCCATGGTGTACGGCCCCGATAGCACGGGAAATATCAAAACGGGCCCGTGGAGGAATGAAACGACTGTGTGATGCGTGGGGCAGGCAGGGCTGGGAGGGGGGTTTGGTCCCCGCCGATCACTCCTTGGTCGGCTGAACAGCTCCTCCTTCTCGTGGCTGCACTGGGTTCCCTCGGTCTTTCTGACCACGTTCTTGAGAAGAGAAAGGGCGGGCGCAGTGGGGCCAGTGGGCAGCAGCCGACGATGGAGTTACAAGGCTTGGCTTCCTTGAGAAAATGGCTAAACGACAGTGGGACGGGAATTAGTGAAGACGCGGCCGGGAGGAGGGATTGCTAGAGGCGCGACGCCCTCCCAGAGCCAGGCCAGTCCTTCGTCTTTCCCCCATACACTCACCGGGGAGGCATGGCCTCCCGATTCCCTTCATTGGCGAGCTAAGTTGAGCCCATCTTCTTACTCACTCCTCCGCGCCTCAACCCTGGCCCTGATCTAAAGTGACAAAGGTCCTGGGTTTTCTAATCAGCAGCCCCTCCGTGAGAGCCATACTGCCTCCAGACCCGGCTTCTGGGGCTGTTACAACTCGGCCGCGGCTCTCGTTGGCCCCTCCCCGCCAGTCTCCATCTCCCTCCCCTTCCCAGGAGCGGCTAAGGGGCCGCTCCAGTCTGTCTGTGGCGCCCAGGGGGCTTCGTTGGCCATCTCCTGCACGAAGCCTCTGGGGTGGCTCCATTCGCTGTTTTCTGGTGTTCAATGTGTCTTACCCTAAACGACGATGCCAGTCTCAGAGCCCTAGCAGCCCGAGAAAGGCTGCTGGGCGTCAGTACGTTGCGCCTTGTGCATCCTGGAAGTCCGTCCTGCATACATTGTCCCAGTGACACTAAGCTTTGAGGTCCCAGAACAGCTCTGATAAGGACCCACTTTAATGTCTATCTGGCCTCTTTAATAAGGACCCACTTTAATGAACACCCAACTGTCCGTGACCCTGTGCTATGTGTCTAGACCAGCTTAATATTGCTTGTCCAGTAGATACTTTTGAGCTGCTCAGGGGCCACAGGGCCATCACTGCCCAGGTCCAGGCAGCACGTTTTTTGTCATTCACTCATTAAAGACCACACTCATCCTCTGCAACTGTGTAAAAATAAGCTGGAATGGCTGAGCACATGAGCAGTGTAGACCCACTCAGTTCCATTTCAACCTTCAAAGAACTGGGCTAGATTTCAGTGATGAATTGAATACTATTTCTAAAACGGGAACTCACTCCTCTGCAGAATTTCCAGACCTCTTCTCACAGACTTGAGTGCCCCTACCTTATTGCAGCTAGGGATCCCTTTCTAGATGAGCATTTGGAGAACATTCTAAAATTGGGCGGTGCGGGGGAGGGGTTATCTTCCTCGAATGCCCATGAAAATCTGGGCACAAAGTATTGACTTCTCAGAGGATGTACTTGTGTCCATGATAATGAACCTTTTGCAAAGAGGACTGGATCTGCCTAGAAAGGTAAGGGTTGAACTCTGCCTGAGTCAAAGGGGAGGAGCTGTCCACCCACAACAGAGTGACCTGAGGCCATAGCAACTAGGAAAGGGTTAGGGCCCTCACCTGCCCCCTCCTTCAGAGCACATCACCAGTAATGCGTGCGCGGGCGTTTGTGTGCACACACGCGTTTATGTGCACACACACACGGCAAAAGTTGTGTTGAAACTTTCTCAACATTACCTCCTCCCTCCCCCCCACCCCAACAACTTTGCCCTGACATTACAGCCTGTCTCTGGTCTGTCTTGCACGCCTGCCTCATCCAGATTGCCATCAGGTTCCCAAGGGTCCCGGGGCATAGTTGTCCTCACCATGTCTATGAATGGAGTATCTCTGAAAAAGTGGGCTCCTGTAATCCATGCTCAAAGAGTGAGAAGCAAGTATCAAGATGGACTTCTGTGCTGTGCCCTAGCCTCTAGGTACATATCCCCTATCCCCCAGGCAGCCAGATGCCCACTTGAGGTGAGGCACCCTGCTTTCGACCACTCTGGATCCCCTATCACTGCCCCCTGTGCTGAGGCCAAAGGAGCAGGAAGCTCTATTCCCTGAGAATTACCCACCAGCTGTATCACAGTGTTCTGTGGGGTTTGCCTGGAACAATGCTTTGTGTAGTATTTCCCTCGTAAGTGTCCCTCCTGCCTCCCAGAACAGTGACAGATCCCAAATGACAGACCCAAGAAAGGACATGGACCACTGCCCTACACCCCAGGAAGGATTTCATCCCCTTCAGATCTGTCACCCGCCATAGGGACCAGCCTATCCTGTCTATGCAAAGTGACAGCCCTTATGGCCATCCCTGCCCCCATTGCCATGGGTGCCCTGGGGGGGTGGGGCTGAAGGGACATCCTCGGCACGCTGTTCCTGGCCAGTGGTGTGGCTTTGCAGAGGGCGAGTGCGGCCAGGATACAGGCTTAACCCATTTCCCAAGAAAAGAAGCAGGTGCTACTTTCCCCAGATGACTGAACCCTGCTCACGGAGAGTGAACATTCAATATCAAATCGTATTGTATTTAAATATGGATTTAGCCTAGAGGAGTCCATGCCGAAAAGATGTTATGAAATATTCTGTTTGAATATTCTATTTTCAGAAAATAAAAGTCTCCAATGTAAGCAGAGTCAGATGGCTTGATGTGAAGTAACTTAAGGGAAAGGCTCCTTGAGGGCCAGCCTGGGGGATCCCTGGGGAGGGGACGGCTTGCAGGGCATTTCACACCATCCTTAGCCTTGCTTCTGCCATTTAGGGCTAGAAGTGAAGGGTTATTTAAGTCACTCAACCTTTCTGAGAAGGTTCACCCTAAGGCTTTTCAGCAATGTCAAAGATGACTCGTGATCAGCACTGGTGAAGCGGACTCCCACACCAGGGGTTTCTCACATTGATGAAATCACAGACACTTTCCACACATGCAGGCACTTTGAAAAATGTTTCATTGTCCCCCAATTACAAGTAAAAACATTTTTTCAGCATTGTTTTTTTTTTAAGTTTTTAGTTCCAAAGTCTATCCTTCCCTTCCTGAGATAGTAAACAATCTGATATTTTATACATGTGCAATCATGTAAAACATTTTGATGTTAGTCATTTTGTGGAAGAAAATATGGAGAGACAAAGAGACACAGAGAGAGACAGAGAGACAGAGAGAGACAGAGACAGAGAGACAGAGAGAGACAGAGACAGAGAGGGAGACAGAGAGAGAGAAAGAGAGAGATGGTGGGGGGAGAGACAGACACAGACACAGACACAGATAGAGAAAGAGAGTCACCATGAGTCCTTTGGGGTTGTCTTGGATCATTGACAGTTCTTCTTTGTACAATATTGCTGTGACTATGTACAAGGTTCTCCTGGTTCTTCTCACTTCACTTCTCATCAGTTCATCTAAGTCTTTCCAGGTTTTCCTGAGAGCATCCTGTTCATCATTCTTTATAGCACAATAATTTTCCATTACAATCATACACCATAGCTTGTTTAGCCATTATCCAATTGATAGACATCCTCTCAACTTCCATCTCTTAGCCATTCTTGCAAATATAAATCATAGATTTTTTTAGAATCTTAGAGTTGTAAGGGCCCTCAAAAGTCACAGATCATCATAGATCAATCAATTAATGAGCATTGATTAAATGCTTAGTAGGTGTTAGACACTGTGCTAAGTGCTAAAACATCAGGGTCCATGATTTCAAGGAGTCACAGTAAAATGGGTGGGGGAGATATTGTGCAAACAATTATTCACATACAAGATATACAAAGCAGAAATGTCAATAATCCCAGAAAAGGCACTGGGGGGCGGGGGAGCGGTTGAGGGTGCAAATGATCAACTCACTATTTAGCCAAATCCCCAAAAAGGAAATTGAAGCTGAGTCTTAAAGGAATAGAGGGAGACCAGGAAGCAGAGATGAGGAGGGAGAGAATTCCAGGCATGAACAGTCAAGACATGGAGTGTCTTGTGAAAGGAATAGAAATGAATTGAAAAGGAACAGCAAGGAAGCCAGTACCACTGGATCATAGACAACATGGGGAGGAGTAAATTGTGAGAAGACTGGCAAGACAGGAAGGCTCAGGTTGTGAAGACCATTGGACACCAAATGATAGATATTTTATATGGAATCCTAGAGGTGATGCGGAGCCACTAGAATGGATTGATTAGGGTTTGGGGCTACATGGTGAGATCTCTTTGACAGCTTAATGAGGGATAATCTGGATCGGGGAGAGATCTATCAGGTAGGCCCATCAGCAGGCTATTTCAGTAATCTATGGAGAAGATTATCAAGGTCTGCACCAGAGTGCTGGTAGGGTCAGAGGAAAGAAGAAGGCACATGGGAGTTGTGTTATAAAGGTAAAATTGCCAGGACTTGGCAATGAACTGAATGTGAGAGTTGGGCTAATAGAGAGTGAGAAGACAGGGGTGATGCTGTGGTTGTAACTCTATGTGACTAGAAGAATGGCAGCGCCCTCCTTCCGATAGGAGAGTGGGAAAGAGGGGAGGGATTGGGGAAAAGATAATGAGTTCAGTTGGGGGAATGTTGAGTCTGAGGTGTTGACAGGACACCCAATTTGAAATGTATGAAAGGTGACTGGAAACACGACAGTGTTGCTTAAGAGAGATTGTGGCTGATGAAGTAAACCTGAGAATTGTGAGCATCAAGATGATCATTGAATCCTTGAGAGCTGGTGAGATCATCAAGCAAAATGACAGAGAGTGAGAGAGTGAGAAGAGAAGGTGGCCCAGGACACAGCAGGGGACATTCTTCAATTGGGGCATAACCTGGAGGAAGAGCCTGCAAAGCAGTTCCAGAGGGAGGAGGAACAGAAGGGAATGGAGTCTCCAAAATCACAGAGGAAATACACAGGAGAAGGTAACAGTGTCCAAGGCTTCAGGAGGGGTCAGGAAAGAGGAGAATTGGAAAAGGCCATTGGATTAAACAATTAAAAGTTTGGTGAGTTTGCAGAGAGCAGTTTTGGAGAATGATGAGATCAGAAACCAGACTGTAGAAAGTTAAGGAGAGAATGAGAGGGGCAGCTAGGTGGCACAGTGAATAGAGCACCTGTTCTAAAGTCAGGAGGACCTGAGTTCAAATCCAGCTTCAAACACTTGCTAGTTATGTGACCTTGGGGAAGTCACATAACCCCAATTGTGTGTGTGTGTGTGTGTGTGTGTGTGAGAGAGAGAGAGAGAGACAGAGACAGAGACAGAGACAGAGACAGAGAGAGAGAGACAGAGAGAGACAGAGAATGGAAGGGGAGACATTGAGTGCAGATGACCTTCTCAAGGAATTTAGCTAAGACAAGAAGAGATAACTATAGCTAGCACGTTAGGGAGGATTACATGAGGTTTTCTTAAGGAGGGACAGTTTTTTAAGCAGGGAAGCAGCCTTGGAGAGAGTGGAAGTGATAGAGGAGAAAATCTGTTAAAGGAGATAAGTTAGAATAGGGTCACTTGGACACAAAGAGGGGTTACCCTTGTCAAGGAAGATGCCTACTACTTCTTGTGAGACATGTTTGAAGGATGACATAGTTGAGGAAGACATCTTGGTGGTGTGAGATGAGGAGGAGAGGATGAGAGACCTTGGAAATGACCTCATTTTTTTCAGAGAAATAGGCAAGATTTGGGGGTGAAAAGGTGAGGGAAGGGGGAACCAAGAAAGGCTTGAGAAGGAATGAAATCTAGGGCTGGACAGGACCTTAGAGGCCACTGAATCCAATCTCCTCATGTTATAGAGAAGGGAAGCGTGAGGAATAAAATGACTTTCCCAAAGACATACAGGCAATAATGAGAAGAACTGGAATTTGAACCCAGGTCCTATGATTCCAAACATAATGTATTCAGTTACCTATTCTAGTCCAGATCTGGGTAGGAATTCCTGTGTCCACATTGGCCTTCCAAGGACCCAACCTTCCTCTACCTAAGAATGTCCCAAGGCAGCCTATTAGACTCTGCAATTGCTCTGTTTAGAAAATCACTCTCACTGGAACTGCCAGTAGTGATTTCTCCAGGCTAAGCACAAGTCTAGCCAGACACTCTCCCATCAGAGAGGTTCCAATCTAATAGAAGAGAGATGCCGTGAAGTATGATAAAACAGGCAAAGGGTAGGAAAAGGGAAAGGACTTCACTTTCACTCCTGCATCAAGGCTAGTGTCAGGGAAAGATAGCAGAGAGGTACTAATTGGTTTGCAGGATTGTGGTGGCTGAACAGGCTTAACCCCTTTATCTGTTTTGACAAAATTGCACTAGTGTGTGAAATCTCATGCTTGCCTTCCTCCAAACAGGTTTCATTGGTTAGTGAAACACTAACAGGAGTTAGAAATTAGGTGATCTGATTTGAAAGGAGGAACACAGGTTTGAGAATCAAAGGCAGATGCACAAACATTTAGGTATGGAATGGACTCCTGAGGCAAACTGGGACCAAGAAGTTGCTCTTTCACATATCCAGAGTAGGCATCATCCCACCTCTAAAGAATGCCAATGAAGAGGAACTCAACAGCTCTCATGGCTGTCCATCCTACTTATAGAAAAAAAATTAATGGTTAGAAAGTGCCTCCTGATATTAATCTTCAATCTGCCTCTTTCCAACATCTTCCCAGTACCCCTGGTTCTGCCCTCTGGAGCCAGACAGAACAAGGCTAATGCCCCTTCCCAATGACAGTCCTTCAAATACTTAATTAACTCTCATATCCCTCCACCAAACCTTCCTTCTCTTTTCTTCTCTCCTCTCCTCTTCCCTTCTGTTCTCTCTTCTCTTTTCTTCTCTTTTCTTCTCTTCTTTTCTCTTCTCTCTCCTCTCCTCTCCTCTCCTTTCCTGTGGCTGCCATCAAGATGTGGTCTACTGCAGAGTCATGCCATTTCTTATGCCTGCACCTTAACTGATGGGTACCTTGATGGGAACCTTGCAGGTATTGAATAAATGTTTGTTGGTTTGTCAAAGTGCCCCTTGGCTCCTCTCTCACCCTTTCATCAATGATGTCCTCAGCACCTGGGTAGATTATCCTTGTTAAAATTTGGCATAAAAGGAAAGGCATGCAATGGGTAGGTGGGTGGCTAGTGAGGCTTCAGGTCATCTTGTTTTCATAATAACAGTTTCTCCGATTTGCCTTATGCTTTGGGGATCCTCCTCTCTTTCAGGTACCCTGAGAATCAACACTTCAGTGTTATACAGACATCCCCACTCTAGTTCAGCTGTTTGTTTGCCTCAGTGCCATTTCCACATCCTCATGCATTGCCCTGGGGACTGGGATGATGATCCCACTGCCTTTGATGTTGAAAAGATTTTTTTTAGTTTGGCAGTTCTTTTCTATTTTTCATCAGTTTGTTGTCCTTCCAGTTGTCCTTTGTTCAGCTGTGTTTCTCACTAACCTCCCTAAGATTTCTTTAAGCTCCTTTTCCCTCCATTATTTTTTCATTATTTTATGATGTGATTCTGCCTGAGAGGCAGCATAGTATAGTGACTGGGGCACCAGCTCCACAGTTAGAGAATGTGGGTTCAAATCCTGCCTCTTCCATTCACGACCTTATGATCTTGGTGATCCAACAATAACAGTCGCTTTAACGCTCAGTTTCTTCATCAGTAAAATGAAGGTTTGGATTAGATGAACTCTGAAGTCCTTCATTTCTCTGGATTGACTTTCCCTGTTCAGATGTGATTATATTGATGCTTCCTCCTTGTAATCTCCCATCCAACTTCTTCCATAGGTTTTCATAATAGAGCTGACTTTCTCAGTCACTGTTGCTTTTGATGACCATAAGTCTCCGTCTGGCAAGCTTCTAGGCTCTTCGGGTCTTCTCATTGTGGTCATTGATTTACATCAGGTAAAGCTCCTTAAAAGATGGGGAGAGTCTGTAACAGTGCCTTTCCCACCATCTGCTTGTGATTTTTTGGTCCCCTCAGTTTATGTAATAAGTCAGGTTAGGGTTGATCTAGGGGTGAATGCCTTTCTTTTTTGCCCATTTTTATCTTTTCTTCTAATTTCGTTTTTTTAAGTCTTTATTCTAATGAGTTAGTGGTCTGATGGCCCATGGAAAGCCAATTCAGGAGTTAATTCTGTGTCAGTGATGACTCTGTCTATTTTTAAGAAATCCATGTCTTTGAGTGCTTTGCTCAGAGAAAGCATTCACACCTTGTAGTAATGGAGCTCCTCTTCAGTCTTCAAGCCTCACGTCTCTCTCTCGTTTCTTACTCCATATTTTCCAACAGCATCCCCTATTCCTTCCTTCACATGGAACCTACTGAATATCAAAAAACTGTTGACTTAGTTTAGAAAGTTTCTGCTACCTCTTCATAGATTTTTTTCCTGCCTCTTCATCCTCTGTAACAAATGTTAGCAAACAGGCTAAAATCACTGTTATAGTAACGTTTTGCACACATTTACTAGGAGCACCACAAGACAAAATGTTCCCTCAGTGAGATTTCTTCTTTGCTTTGGACATGTCAATCAGATTGAGCCAGTCTCTAACCTGTGGATGGCCAGAGATGAAGAGAGCAAGCAGGTGAACCAAGAATCAAAAGGAAGTTTAATTTCAAAGTGAGGGAAACAGCTTTCAAGTGAAGTCCTCCTTCCTAAGAAGGGGGGCTCACTTGCTTATGGCAGGTGTGGGGTTTTTAAGCATGAAAACCACAAACAACTGGATAACCACACAGGCATTCTTGGTCTCCATGTCATTGGGGTTGTTGAGCCTTGCGGTTGTCCAGCAGGGCACAGAACCAGGGTTGGAGTGACTGGGAGCAGCAGCAGGGCACCTGATTTGGTTCACTTGGTGGTTACAAGAGCAGGTAATTGGTGATTACAGACATGGCAGTGGGAGGGGTGGGAATTATTGTTATACCAAGCTCATGGCACAGCTTGATCACTGGGCCTTAGCTCTATAAAATAGGGTGTCTCCTAATAGTATCTGGACAGACACAGAATCTAAACAACCTTGCCCAAGCCTTTACATGGCTTTCTAAGGAGAATCTATGAGCCAGCCAGGCTTGTTGTTTTAATTTCCTTTTGTCTGCTACTGTTCAGGTCTCTTCTCTCCCCGTCCCCCCAATTGTATGGACAGTAAAGAAGGTTCCCAGGTGGAGAGTGGCAACAACTGTGCTGATACTGAGAGATGCTCTGAAAACCATGGGATGTTTAGCCCCCTATACTCCTACTTTTCCTCTACTCCACCATAGGCAGGATAGAAGTGGAAAAGGAATCAGAGGCCACAAGGACACTTGCTGGAAAGAATTCACCTAGCCAATTGATCAACAGGCGATTAAGTACCTACTGTGTGGCAGACACTCTACAGTTTATCAGTTTCCTTCTTTTTCTGTTTAAAGTCCCAGAAAGCTACTTCAATGGCCCACATTTTAGTCCATGATCCAATTAAGTCTCAGGAACAACTTCAATGCCTTTGAAGTTTGCACTAGTAAACTAGGTTGCACCGCAGTGCCCAAACCCCTGGGCCTAGAATCAGGAAGACCTGAGTTCAAATCTAGCCTCAGACAATCACTAATTGTGAGCCATACTGGACAAGTAGGTGGGGCTTTCTTACAGTGGAGTGCCCCCAAATACCTCTATCCTGGCAGAGAGGGCCCCCAGAATCCCAGAACCAATTTACATGATTTAGGAGGAACATTGCTCTCTGAGTGCCTAGATCTTCTGCCAGGGGCTGGCAGATGATGCCCCTTAGGAGGACAGCTTACTCTGGTGCAGAAGAAGCCATTGCCCCAACAGAGCTGAGGATTCTCCAAAGATACCAGGTCTAAGACTAGAAAAATTACTCATTGGCTTTGGCTCCAAGTCACTGCTCCCTTGAAAGTCATTGTGCTGCTACTCTTTAAAATTGAATTTCATTTGAAGGGTAAGTGATGAAGAATACAAAATCAATGTATGTAAGAGATGGTTCTTAGGATGAGGCTAAGAACAAAATCCAAGCAGAAGACCACCAAACAAGACAAATGTGTTTCACACCCATGAATCAAAACAATAGGTGCTTAATAACACTTGGTGGATTAATGTTCCCACACCCTCCCACAGAGGAACCTATTGCACCCATCTCTCTGACAAAAACCAAGGCAGCCATGTAGATAGTAAGAGACTTAGAATCCTGATTCCATGTTCCTGAACCTAGGCAAAAGTTCCTTTCTCCACAGGAGAATTTGGAGGGTGCTCACTATGGGAAGGAGGGTCCCAGTGACTCCACTTGGAGACTATAGACTCTTTAAGGCCAGAGATCCTGTCTCTTTATATCCTTGAGATGGCCCCACAGCCAGAAGAGCCATGCTTCAACCCCAGTGCAGATTCCTTCTCTCCTCAATCTAAACTTTACTCTTCTTCTGTCCTGTCATCCTCTGAAGCCCTGCTGGCTGGCCAACCCAGCAAATTAAACTACTCAGTGTTAACAGCTGTCACAAAGCTCTTCACGCTCATGTACACAGGCAGGCTTTCCCTGAGCCTGGTTTTGAAATGCGCAATTTTGTCTTTGACATTTTTAACACCTGCCTTTTCTGCC
This sequence comes from Pseudochirops cupreus, assembly GCA_028627135.1. Taxonomy (NCBI): domain Eukaryota; kingdom Metazoa; phylum Chordata; class Mammalia; order Diprotodontia; family Pseudocheiridae; genus Pseudochirops; species Pseudochirops cupreus. The sequence continues at coordinate 579,131,842 of CM053582.1, forward strand.
TCATTCTCCAACTCCTCTGCCCTCTTGCCTCCTACAATCCAGTGCCCAGTGAAGCATTTCTACATTGCACAAAGCCTGGTCCTTCTTCCAGTCAATCCAAAACCCACAGCACATCCTCTCTCAACAATCATGCCTCTTTGTCTTGTACAGAGAGAGAAAGTAATGGGATGGAAACTATCAGAGGAAGCCCCAACAGTGGGTTGAGGTCAGGGGAGGACTAAGGATGGCAGCTTGCCTTCAAGTCTACTCTCCCTACTCCATCGGTGGTGGTCAGATGAAGCAAGAAGTCTCAACCAGCAATGACAAGAAGGACCACATACCCTGATTCTAAGTCCCCCTGGATCCCAAGGTCATCTTCCATGACATGGGTCCCAGGACCAGAGTTCCTCCAGAGTTCTGCTTCTTCAGTGGTCAGTTGAGTACTGATGATGCTCCTTTGGCAAATTTAAGAAGAGGATTGGGGAGGGGGGAAGAAAAGAAACTAAATAAATTACGTTCTGTAAAGCTCCTGGACAAAGCAGCTTCTGGATCACCTGTGAACAGCCCTAAGATCAGAGGCCTTGTAGCTGTTTGGTAGGTTTGTAGTTTTTGATTGTTCATGGGTTGGGTTTTCTTTTTGCCCAATCACGCTGCCAATTTGCCCATTGATTCAATACCAGAAGTAAATGCTGCAAAGATCTACTTCTGCAGAGTCAACATTGGGCTGAGGTTGCATCTCAAGAATTCTCTGAAAGACAACAATTTTACAGAAAGAATTTGGGTTCTGCCACAGGTGGGAAAAGATTCAGAGCTAGGTTCTAAATGTGTAGATCCACACTATCCTTGAAAATCAGTCCAGACTGATGCAACAATTCTGGGGAATAAACTGGAACTGTGCCCAAAGGGCTATTAAATCATGCATACCCTTTGATCCAGCAATACCATTGCAAGGTCTATATCCCAAAGATATCCAAAAAAGGGGAAGGGAAGACCTATTTGTACAAAAATATTTATAGCAGCTCTTTTTGTTGTGGCAAAGAATTGGAAACTAAAGGGATGTCCATAAATTAAGGAATGGATGCACAAGTTATGGTATATGATTGTGATGGAATACTATTGTGCTATTAAAAAAATTATGAGTACAATAGTTTCAGAAAAATCTGGGAAGACTTACGTGAACTGATGCAAAGTGAAGTGAGCAAACTGGAAGAACATTGTACCCAGTAATAGCAACATTGCATAATGATCAACTGTGAATGCCTTAGCTATTCTCAGCAACACAAATATCCAAAACAATTTTGAAGGACTTGTAATGAAAAATGCTATCCACCTCCAGAGAAGCAATTGATGGAGTCTGAATGCAGATCAAAGCATACCTTTTTAACTTTATTTTTCTTGGGTTTTTTTGGGGAGGACCTGTGTTTTCTTTCACAACATGACTGAAATAGAAATATGTTTTGAATGACTGCACATGTGTAACCTATATCGAATTGCTGGCCTTCTCATGAGGAGAGAGGGGAAAAAGGGAGGGGGAGAATTTGAAACTCAAAATTAAAAAAATAACTAGTATTAGTTTTATATATAATTGGAAAAATATAAAATATTAAAAATGGAAAAGAAAAGAAAAGAAACTGATTCCAGGTTGTCCCAGAAAGAGGTTGAGTTGAGGAATAGGAAGTCACTGATCCTATAAGCTCTAGAGAATCTTACACTTGCTCAGGGCTTGACTCAGTGGGTCCTATGTAAACCTCCCAGCTGAATGTGAAGTAATCCAGTGAATGGCTGCCTTTGCCACCTGGTGATTAAAGAAATCAAGAGCTAGAAAGAAAATATATTGACCGATAGACTAATACCACTCTTTGGGAGCCTGACTCACAGCTGGATGTGAGCTCTCTCTCTCTCAGATTTGTACCTTCTGCTGTTGATAAGGGCCACCAGGGGCTCTACCAAAGACTTCAGAAAGGTATTAACAGCACTGATGCCTGGGGCATTGTTGGAGCCCCCTTGCCATATTGGATAGTAACCAACTACTCTGAGGCCAGCTGTCTGACAACTGCATCTAAGAGCATGGCCATGGAGTCCACACCTCTCTGTCTTCTCCACAAAAATTTGCCCAACGTTTTCTTAAAGTCTGAGCAAACTCTCCTACAGATGCCCAGTCTGCCAGTCAAGTGGCCAGTCATGACAGGAACAAGCTGAGTCTGTCATGATCTGGGTCAGGCTGCCTCTTGGAAATCACCCTTTCTTGTACTAGATATTGATTAATGGACTCTGCTCTAGGAAGTGAAATCAAGGTCACTGGTTTACAGTTTACACAATTCCATCTCTCTCTGTGTCTCTCTGTCTCTGTCTCTGTCTTTCTCTCCTCTCTGTCTTAAAAATTGTGATATTTGCCTTCTCCAGTCCTGTAAGGCACATCTCTTCTTCTCCAAGATTAGTCAGAGATCACTAAACACAGCTAGGAAATAATATTTTTCCAATTTTTGCTCCCCTCCCCACCCCACCATATGGCTAAAGTATGTGTGTGTGCACACACTTGTGCACACACACACACATATATACACATGCACACACATGCACATGCTTGTGCACACACATGTTCATGCATACACATGGATACCCATGAATCACATGTACCTTTTTGGTTGTTGTTCCCAATGTTAGTGCTCCTGCCACTATCCTTCCAAGAGTGTGGTACACTGTCATGTTCTCCTTCTCTTCCCTGCCCTAGCTTCTGTCTCCTGCATGATTTTTAACTTGGTTGGTTGGTGAGGCTTCTGTGTATCCACAGGCGTCTGACCAGCCAACTCCTGTTCCGCATGGTAAAAGCAGATTAAAAACAGCATCTAGGAAAGAAACACTTGGTCATTTCCCCAATCAGGCCATGAGCACTTAGCAAGCGCCTACTGTGTGTCAAACATTGGGCCAAAGGAGATATGTTCACCACACAGTCATACACACTGGTGTATGAAAGTGTGTTCTTTAAGGAAGAGGAATGTAACAATTGGGGGGGGGGAGTCAAGGCAATCAGGGTTAAGTGACTTGCTCAGGGTCATACAGCTAGTGTCAAGCGTCTGAGGCTGGATTTGAAGTCAGGTCCTTCTGACCCTAGGGTCAGTGCTCTCTCCACTACGCCACCCAAATGTCCCTTTTTAAAAATTTACTTGTTTTAAATTTAAATACAAAATCAGAAAAGGGAAAAAAAAACATGTCGTGTGCACAGCAGAACATAAGAGAGGATTCAAAATGTGCAGCAAAAATTTCCATTTCCAAGAAAGCCCATTTAATAAATGCCACACACTGTTAAGAGCTGTCCTTCTTGTGTTTGCTTCCATGTGAGTTTTCTTTTGTTCTCTGCTGGTCACTGTTTACTTTGGTCTCCCCTGCCCTTCAGAAGTGTGACAATTTTAACCCACTGCTCAGCCCAGGATGCTGGGGCACCATACCCTTCCTTTTCTGCCAAGGGCCTTCTGCTTTCCCACCAATCCAATCCAACAAATATTTATTAAGTGCTTACTATGGGCCAGACCCCGAGTTAAGTGCTAGGGATGCAATTAATTAAAAAGAAAGTCATTTCCCTCAAGCACAAAAAGAGGAAGGAAAGGGATGGGGTCACCAGGGGCACCTAGCAAGAGGGCATCTGCTTCCATCATGTTCCACGGAGTTGGCCAGACAGGGCAGCAGATGCAGAGTGGGGGGAGCTGAGAGTCCAGTCTCTATCCTCTACAAAGAAGAGGAGTTTGGTCCTCTGCCGTCCATTAGAGAGGAAAGGAGGCTGGGGAGAGAGAAGCCAATCAAGGCTGGAAATGATGAGCATGACCTGGCAGGGGATTGTGTTCTATGGAGTTGAAGCCAGGCAGAGCAGCAGATGCGGAGTAGAGTCCTCATGGTCATGTTGACTGGATTCAGTCCTAGGGGAGCCTGGCCACCTCAAGAAGGACCAGAGTCATTTTCTTTCCCTTTGACTAATTACAGCCCCACCCCAGAGCCCTGGGAAAAAAGACCTAAAACTTAAGTTTGATTCATGTCCTGGATCTCCCCACCATGTAGGAATGGGACAGCTATATGCTTCCTCCACACTTCAAGCTAATCCAATAAACATGTATGAAGCACCTACTGTGTGCCAGACAGCTAGGTGGTGCCATGAAGGTCTGGATGAGGAAGTCTCATCTTCCTGAGTTCTAATCTGACCTTGGATGCTTGCCAATCATGTGACCCTGGGAAAGCCACTTCAGCCTGTTTGCCTGTTTCCTCATCTGTACAATGAGCTGGAGAAGGAAATGGCTTCAGTGTGTCAGACGCTGTGTTGAGTATGCAAAAAAAGCCAAAGCCAGACTTCTCCCCCTCCAAGAGCTTACAATCTAACAAGACACAATATGCCAACAAATATGTACAAAGCAAGTTCCATACAGGATAAATAGGAGATAATTGG
>CM053582.1:579136752-579184559 GCA_028627135.1 Pseudochirops cupreus
GTGTGTGAGTGTGAGTGTGTGTGTGAGTGTGTGTGTGTAGAGTATGTGTGTGTGAGTGTATGTGTGAGTGTATGTGTGTGTAGAGTGTGTGTGTGTGTGAGTGTGTGTGTGTGAGTGTATGTGTGTGTAGAGTGTGTGTGTGTGTGTGTGAGTGTGTGTGTGTAATGTGTGAGTGTGTGTGTAATGTGTGAGTGTGTGTGTGAGTGTGTGAGTGTGTGAGTGTGAGTGTGTGAGTGTGAGTGTGTGTGAGTGTATGTGTGAGTATGAGTGTATGTGTGAGAGTGTGTGTGTGAGTGTGAGTATGTGTGTGTAATGTATGATTGTGTGTGTGAGTGTGTGAGTGTGTGTCTGAGTGTGTGTGTCTGGGTGTGTGTCTGAGTGTGTGTCTGAGTATATGTGTGAGTGTGAGTGTATGTGTGTGTGTGTGAGTGTGTGTGTGTGTGTGTGTGAGTGTGTGTGTGTGTGTGTGTGTGTGTGAGTGAGTGTGTGTGAGTGTGTGTGTGTAATGGTAGCTATCTCCAGGACAGTGGGGAGGGGACGGAAGAAAAATATACTTGATAATTTTATCACATATTTAAAAGGAATAGAAAATTTTACATAATAGATTTGCAGTTTTATGTGCAATAATCTTTTTTTATTTCACTATGTTATGGAAATACTTGTTTTATTCCATAAATTAAAAATAAAATTCGAAGAATAAAACCAAGTAGAGGTCTGACCACATCACCCTCCCCCACTTAATAAACTCCAGTGGCTTCCCATTGCCTCCATATCAAACACACAAACCCTCATTTGACATTCAAAGCCCTTCCTAACCTTGCCCCTTCTTCCTTTGCAGTCTTCTCATGCCTCAATCCCCAAACGTTCTTTTTGACCCGGTGACCCTGGCTTCCTGGCTCTTCCTAACAAGGGACTCCATCACTAAGCTTGGGGCATTTCCTCTGGATGTCCTTCTTGCCTGTTCTATTCTGCTCCCCGACCTCTCTGGCTTCCTTCACATCCTAACTCTGATCCTATCTGCTACAGAAAGCCTTTCCCAACCCCCACAACTCTAATATCTCCCTTCTTTTAATTCCTTCTGATTTATTCTGGAGAGAGCTTATTTGTGTATATTTGTTTGCTTGTTGAATCCCTTGCTAAATTGTGAGCTCCTAGAAAGCAGGGATGGTTTTTTAGGTGGCATCTGACTCATAGTAGGTGCTTAATAAATGATTGTGGACTAACTGCAAATGCATATTATACTGGCAGAAATGATGAACACAATGGCTACAGAGAAGCAAGTGAAGACTGATGTGAGCTAGGGCATTGAAGGGAAGAAAGTCAAGCATACAATGATTGTGAGGATCTCAAGAGAAAAACCACCAAGATCAGAAGGAGCCTTCCATAATGGTGACTCTCGGTTTCAGACTTCAACTTTCCCCTTGTCTTAAGGAAAGTTTATTTCCTTCTGTTCTGCTTACTATTTTAAACAGGAATGGGTTTTCCATCTTGTCAAAAGCATTTTCTGCAACTACTGATAGAACCATGTGATTTTTGTTGTTCTTACTATTAATGTGGTCAGTTGTCTTTATGATTTTCCCCATGTTGCACCAGCCCTGCCTTCCTGCCAGCCTGAACATAACAGATAGGATGATATATTTGTGTAATCATTTGACTCATCATTTATTTAAAATTTTCACATCAATGTTGGGGAATTAGTGGAGTAATGAACTGGTCCAGCTACTGCACTCCAGAGGGCAATTTGGAACCATTGTAGGCCCTGAAAGTTACAAAACTATAATCAATCAACCCTAAATATTTATCCATCACCTTCTCTGGTACAGAGACCATCCTCCTTGACAGAGAAGGTAGAAGTGATACCAGTGGAGCAGGCTGCCATGAGAAGCCTGTCAGGGTCTTGACTCGGTGAAACCAAGGAAGCTGAGTGCAGCCCATGATCTTATTCCACATTTCTATCCCAAATGTTTGACTTGATCACCCTCAATGTAATTTCATCCTCCAAAAGCTGGAGAAATCCATCTGAGTTTCTACAATCTCCTACAAGAGATAATCCATCACTTGATCATGGTGCATGTAGCCATGTGTGGCTCTCCCATCCCCCAGATTCAGTTCAATTTAAACAACCATTATTAAAGTATCAGCTCTAGGGGAGATAACAGAGACAATCTGGCTTGTCTGCCCACCAAGGAGTAGCCTTTTGAGGGAGGGGACCACATGGCTCCATGTTGGCTTGTGTGATAAAGGAAAGCAAGTTTGGAATTTTGGATGATGCACTGGATTTGGGGAAAGCAGATTTCAGAGGCTCAGAGGAAACATAGGCAGATCCTCTGGGCTAAAGTTCTACAAGGGAAATCAGCCAAGGAAGGATGCTCAAATATGGAATTCAGAAAATCCAGAGGGAAAGCATTCCAGTGAGGATTGGGAATGAGAATTGTCTAGAGAAATGTATGGGGCTACAGAGAGAACTCACCAAACAACTGAGATTTTGGAAGAAAAGATTTGGTGGGTATCTTTGGATTTTTCCATTGCCTATATTCCTCTTCCTGTGTGGAGTATACCCCTGGGATGTAGGCCCAGCAGCAGCATCACTGGGTTGAAGGGAGAGATATAATGCTTAGTGCTGTACCTGGCATAGTTACACATTATCTGGATGAGCATTTTTATGTAAGTGAATTTGAGAGATGGCAGGAAGCAACACTTTCATAGGAGATTACAGTAAAGTTTCTCCATCTTTTAAAGGATGAAATTATGATTGAGACAAATCAAATCAAGCATTTGGGATAGAAATGTAGAACAAAGTCATGGACTCCACTCAGCCTCCCCAGCTTCATCAAGTCAAACCCCTGAGGGGCTTTGCAAAGCAGCATAATTCACTCTGATTTTGCTTCTGTCCTCTCTGCCAAGGAGGGAACAGGACAGAGAGGACAAGCAGAGAGTAGATGCCCCCAGAGAAGTAGGAAGTGAGTTCAGCAGGAGTCCCCAGCACCTGGGGCTGAATTCAAGTCCATGGCCCAGATACATGGTATCCTTGGATCCAGAAAGAACAGTATAGAGCCTCAGTCAATGAAAGCTGAAAGCTCAGAAAAAACAGGACAGGGCCCATGAGGTGGGAGGAGGAAAGATCTTCACGTGGTTCTCAAAGGGAAATGAGAAGAGTTTGAAAACCAGAGGCCAGAGACCTTGACTTTGATTCCTGGTAACATTTTAGAAAAGATCATCAAAGTGATGGTCGATGGACATCCAAAAAGGGAAATAGTGGTGCCAAAGAGCCAGCATGGCTTCCTCAGAACAGGTCATTCCAGGCCAACCTCATTTCCCATTTTAACAGGATTATGAAACAAGAAGATGAGGGGGAATGCTATGAGATGCTAGCAGAACTTTGGGCAGTTTCTCATGCTAGTCTTGGGGAAGCTAGAGAGATGTGACTTAGACAGAGATATAGCCTAATGGTTTCAGAGCTGGTGGGGTGGCTGGACTCAAAGAGGAATTGTGAATGCTTTGATGACAACATGGTAAGTCTTAAATGGAGGGATCCAGTGATCTGTACTTGGCCCTGGGCTGCCTAATGATTTTATGATTTGAATAAAAACAGATGGTAGGTTCATGAGATTTGCATATGATACCAAGCTCAGAGGGAAAGCTAACCAATGGGGGTGGCAAGGATCTTGGCAGGCCTTTAGAGCACTTGGCTGAGTCTAATGGCTGTTGTTCCTCCTTCACTTCAAAGAGGATCAAAGACATCATGGAGGAATATCTTGACTCTTACATGAATTGGATTGAAGTGAGGCAGAGCTGCACAAAAGTCATTGGCCTCACTCTCTTCCTGAGTCCTTAAAGTCCAGTGGCAGGAATATTGGGCATGGCCCAGGATGCAATGGAAGATCTCGGCATCTTTGATGCCTGACCAACTTCTAAGTGTTCCACAGCACCAGCTTCAGCTGCCTTCATGGCCATTGGAACAAACAGTTCTTGTCTCCCTATTCCACTGAAGGAAGTCTTCACGTGCTGGGGGTAGACACCCCCCTAACTTGCCGATCGGTTTAAGACCTGTCAGTTACCCTGTCTGCCAAGATGGTTTCATTGAGGTGTGACTGCTGTGCATGCTACAGCCTCCATAGCCACAAGTGAGAATTGGGACACAGGTGGACTCCAAAGATGGATGAAAAGCCTTGAAAAGGGAACAGCAGCCCTCACGAGACAGATGCTAGTCTCCAGTGAACAACCATTGGTAGAGAACTAGGTGGCTCGATGGATAGAGTGACTAACCTGGAGTCAGGGAGACCTCACTTCAAATCCAGCCTCAAACACCCACTATCTATGTGACCCTTTAACCTTTGCTAAAATGGCAAACCACCAATGTATCTTTGCCAAGAAAACCCCATAGAGGTCACAAAGACTCAGACATGACTGAACAGCAACAGCTTCTCCAGCACCTAGTCCAGGACCTGGTCTACAAAGGGGCTTCAAAAAAAGAGACTGAGTCTAAAAAGGTGAAGTTCAATGTAGATGGATGCAGTCTTCTACTTAGGTACATCACAAGTGTAAGATGAAGGAGAGAGAGAGAGAGATAGAAGTGGTTCTGAAAAAGATCTGGGGATCTAAGTGGACTGCAGGATCAACTGAAGTCAGTAGTGAGATGTGGAAGCCAGAAAGTTAGTACCTCCTTGGGCTGCATTGAGATCAGGCAGAGCTTCAAGCAATAGGGAGAGGACAGCCTCACAGTCCTCTGCCCTCATCAAACTTTCTCCATCTGCAGGACTAGGTTCTGAGGACCACAGTTTGAGATGGATGGCAGTAAACTTAGGCATGGCAGAGGTGGAAGAGGGAAAGGTCACATAACCAGGAACAAGTGGTGGAGGGAGTGAAAAGAGGCCAGTCATAGAACTCAGGAACATGTCCACAAGGAGAAGGGGAGGTCAGCCCACTCCCTACTTGGAATTCTTCAAGCAAAGGCCGAATGGCCCTGAATTGGATGAGTTATAATGAGGATTTTCTTAGTGTAAGGGTTGGGCTGAAGGGATACATGGGTGCAGTGTGTGGACTGAAGGTCCCCCCAACTCCCAAATTCTATGATTTTGAGAAAACAATTTTCATACACCAGTTCCAAGATTAGACCCAATTCAAGCGGTGACAGCTGAGGCATAAGAAACAAAGACAGTCTTAATGGTGAAAACCTTGGCCTGCATTTGTATTTCTAAAAAGAACCAGAGGCAAGAAACTAAACAACTAAGACACACCTTCTCCCTACAGGGAAAAGACTGCATAACAGCTGCTGAGACTCAGCAGATAAACAGCAGGTGGCAGTGTCACCAAACACAGAGATCTGATTCTATTTCTTATTGGCAAACCCCAAGGAGAAGCTGCCCTGGCTGCTCTTTGTGGGAGTAAACTGGAGTCAAGACAGCAGGGAGCAGCCAGGGATGCTCCCAACATGTAGGAGTTATCCTGGTTCTAGCTGTCCTTTGGACTTACTGCCCCTTCCCATGTAAGTCACCCGTGGCCACACAAGTGCCCCACTCATAACCCCCTCATCCTGCTCTCTCCATTGGTTCCCCCCATGTCTGAGTCCACTGCTCTAGGTTCCTTGACCATGTGCCCCATGGTCATGCATGTTTTATCTATGTGATCTCTCTCTCTCACCAGTGATATGGTCACCTGTGAGAGGAGGTGAGGAAAGGGGAAAGCATTTGTACAGCATCTACTGCATACCTGGCTCGATACTCAGAACTTTATTAATATTGTCTCATTCAATCCTCACAACAACCTTTGGAGGTAGGGTGATGTTATGATCCCCATTTTACAGTTAAGAAAGCTGAGGCAGACAGTGGTAAAGTGACTTGCCTAGGGAGTGTCTGAGGCTGGATTTGAACTCAGGTCTTCTTGACTCTTGGCCTAGGGTTCCATCCACTGAGCAGCTTACCTGCTTTATGTAGTTTTGTGGGGATTAGGGATGGGCTGAGCAATACTCCTTGGCATTTGTTTTCATTTAACTAAGTCAACTGCTAGTCCTAAGTGGTTTGATGCATTAGACATCAGGACTTGAACCTAGGGAAGTTTTCCCAAGGGGTGTGATAAAGTGGAGCCCAGTAATGGAGGAAAATCTAGGCCCCGATTTTGTGAGCTGCATCAGGGTCTATTTTTTTTAATGTTCTGTAATGTCAATGACTTTAGTCAATCAGCAATCATTGATTCAGGTGCTGCTCTGTGCCAGGCACTAGGCTAAGGACTGGGAACACAGAAAGGCAAAAAACCTGTCCCTGCTGTGAGGCAGCTCCCAGGCTAACAGGGGAGAAAGTATGCAAGTAACTTCATAGACAGGATAAACTGGAAATCAGAAAGAGGGAAGACTCCAGCAGTTGAGGATCAGGAAAGACATCCTGTCAAAGTAGGATTTTAGCTGGGACTTGAGGAAGCTGAGGAAGTCAGAAAGCAGAGATGAGGAGGGAGAGCTTTCCAAGTATCGGGTGCAGCCAAAGGGAATTCCCAGAGTCTGACATGAAGAACACTACAGGAGACTAGACATTTTTCTCCAATCTCCATGACTTCTCAAACCTCTCCAAAACAGAAATTATGTGCCAAAGTTAAAGCAATTTCAGTCACTCCCATGGTCTAGCACATCCAAAATCCAAAAGAAGGTTAAAAAAAAACAAAACCAGGAACTAATGCTCGCTGACTCTGACCTCATTCAGCACCCCTCTCTCATCTCCCGTACTACCAGAAGCAAGGGCACACCAGTAGACCCAGAGACATGACACAAATTACATCAAAACCTACCCTTACACTCAAGTCCCCTCTCCTCCCTCTTTCCAGTGCTGCTCTGGCAGTTTTCTTGAGTCCTGACAGCCAGGTTGGCCACAGCCTTTCAGGAGCAAAAGTCTGCTGAGGGCAGCAACTCTGAACTACCAGTGTAGCAAGATTCTGAACTGCCAGGGCAAGGAAAAGCAGACTCTGAACTGCTAGTGCCAAGCCTGAGAACTAAGGAGCAAGGGAACAATTCACCATGATAAGACACCAAGGAATAGAGACCAAACTTAAGGGAAAGAGCACAGAATTCAGGTGGGACCAGTTCTGAATACCCAAAAGGTACTTTAGGGCAGAGGTCTATGTTGCTCAGTATAGGAGGAGGCTGAGATGTTTGGAGATCCAGCCCCTAAGGAGCCCACCATCAGAGTGGAGGGAGTCAGAAATGAGCAAAAAGGAAAATAAGAAGGAAGAAAAGACTGAAAGTATCAAAATTCCTAGGAAGAAATCTCAAAGACCTTGACCATAAACATAAATCAACAGGGAAAATATTAACAGTGGAAGGAAATATGTCATCCAGATCTAATAAATGAGTCCGAGCATCTATGAATAAATACTGCAAAATGAAGGACAATGATTCAACACTTGGTGAGACATAGGATCCTGTGGAATTTCAGGAGAACATGGAATCACAGCACACTGTTCCTGAGCAATTCAAAAGAGAAGCGAGAATGACAAGAACAGAATTTATGGTCTGCACAGCCAATAATAATAATGATGAATGGAATAAAAACTCTGGGATCTGCCCTGACAAGCCTCACAAGAGAAACAAAAGAGAGAACAATAGATCAGGAATGCAAATCCACGGAAGTGAAAGACAACCAAGAAGAGAAGCCCAAAACAAGAGCATTAAGAGAAAATACTCTCACAAGGCCAGCAAAGTAAGCAGCTCTCAAAAACAGGATGCATGGAGACAACCCAAGGATCACAGGTCTCCCAGAAAAACATGACAGGACAAAAACCTTACACCATAACAAAGAAAATAATAGAAGAGAGCAGCCCAGAACATCCAAACAGGAAAAAAAAAAAATGAAATTCCAATGGAAAGAATTCAAACATTGCCTCCAGGAAAAAAAATTTCTAAAATTTCTATATTTAACAATTTGACTAAGAAGCAACAAGTCCTGTAAGCCATCAGGAGAAAGACCATCAAAAACAAGGGAAAGAAAGTTTGATAAATGCAAGACTACCACTGGGAAAATGGAGAAAGGAATGGAATCATGTGTTCCAAAGAGCAATGGATCTCAGGATGCAGCCCTGAGTGACCTACCCTGAAAATCTATGTTTAACCACATGGGACAAATGGATGCTCAATTAAAAAAAATAACCTGAAATATTTTTAGAAAGAAAACCAGAACTGAGGAGACTGTTTGCCTCTAGAACACTCCCTAACCCTAATTGCATGCTTCTAGAATACTTCCTAGCCCTAACCTTAATTCACACCTGACTCTAACCTTAACCCAACCCTAACCCTAACCCTGAATGCCTTCAACCCTAACTCTAACCCTAAATACACCTCTGACTCTAACCCTCAACAACAGAAATTCAGGAGGAACGAAAAAATGCATCAAGAAAGGATGGCAACAGTAAACAGTGTGCCAGCAGAGAGTCTAATAAGAAACTTTTTTCTCAAAGGAGATAGAAGTGAGATAGGAGTGAAAGCAGAAATCTGGGAGGGGTAGCAGTGAAGAAGCCAATGGGGGCATTATCACTACACCCTGGTGATGCCTTGCCTACAGCTGAAGGCTTCTTCTGTGATAATACATTAGAAAATGAGAGATTACGTAAAAGGGAGGAAAGAGAAAGACCTTACTTGGAGGCAGGAGGAATCTCTGCTTATGAATGAGTAAAGAGAGATGGGAGGTAAAAGGAGATGAGGACCTTACAGTTAGATGAGGCCTGGGGGATTTGGTGCTTAAAAAGTCTACTTGTCCTTGGGTGGAGCTTAGGAATTGAAACCCCTGGGGGCAGCTGGAGAATTGGTAGAGGACTGACATAAGGAGTAAGTGGGGGGGAGGGAGGTCAACAAGAAAGGAGCTACCTAATCAGGCACCTGGTGGAGGAGGGACCTGGAGGCAGAGTCTTCTCCAATACCTTCAATAATTGACATTGTTCTGGAAAAGAGGCCCTATGGAAAAGGAGAATCCATGGGACAAGTCCTGCAAGGCAGTGGAAGAAAGCATCTACAGGGAAGAGCCTAGAAGGGATGCTTTGGAAGTTTTAACTGCATGAAGAATATAGAGAAAAAGAGAGATCAGATAATCATAAGCAATCTAAATCAGAGAAGGAAGGTCTAGAGCAGTGGTTCTGAACCTTCCTAATGCCACAACCCTTAATACAGTTCCTCATGTTGTGGTGACCCCCCAACCATAAAATTGTTTTCGTTGCTACTTCATAACTGTAATTTTGCTACTGTTATGAATCATAATGTAAATATCTGATATGCAGGATGTATTTTCATTGTTACAAATTGAACATAACCCACAGGTTGAGAACTGCTGGTCTAGAGTAAACAGAAAGAGAACATGGATGATGAAGAGAAATCCTTCTTGGAAAGGGGACAAAAAGTGAAATTTAAAAACTAAATGAAAAGGACTGGCTGAAGAGGAGGAGAGAAAGGTAGAATCTACATAGAAGATGGGGGAGAAATATAAAACCAGACAAAAATAAAAGAGGACTGATAAAGCAGATCCTAAAGAGGAAGGAAGAACAAACAAGAAGAGGGATCCAGATGGAGGGAAATAGAGTCAGTTGAAACAGGGCCAACTTAAAACAAAGGACAAAGAGAAGGAACATAATACTGTGTTTACAACGGTTGAGGGTAGGACACAGAAAGGCTTCTGCACAGACAACACTAATGTGTCTGAGATATGAAGGGAAATGGGCAAAGGGGGGACAGGATGGATCCTTGTATCCAGTTTCCCTGATACGGATTTGGTGTCCAACATATATAAACAACTACAAAGTGCATGTAAGACGATAGCCATTCCCAAGAGATGAATGGTCAAAAGATATGAACAAACTGTTCCCAAAAGAACTTCACAGTATTCACAACCACAGGGAAGAATGCTCCAAATCCCTAGTAATAAGAGAAATGCCCAAAAAAACCAGTCCGAAGTTTTACCTCACATACTGCAAACTGACAAAAACGGCAAGTCAATGTTAAAGGAATTGTGGAATGATAGGGGCACGAATACATGGTGTGTAATGCTACAACCATTTTGAGAAACAATTTGACATTATGCAAATAAAGTGACTAAAATGTCTATATCCTTTGAACAGGGACTTCATTATCGAGCTTCCCCTACAAGGAAGCCATCGATACAAAAAAAAAAAAGTCCCCATATACTCCAAAATAGCTATAGCAGCACTTTTGTGGAACTAAGAATTGGAAACGAAGTAGATGCCCATTAGTTCGGGAGTGGGTAAATTGTGGTCCATGAATACAATGGAATATCACTGTGCCTCAAGAAATGATGGGGAACTTGAATCCAGAGACACCTGGACCTATTTGGGCTGATGCAGGAGGACGAAAGGAGAGCCGATAAACATTAGATACAGTAATGGCAACAATGTAAACGGGAAGAACAATGGCTCACCAAAACCGGAAAGTGAATGTTACCAAAGATAAAGCTTCAGCAGGACTGGATGCACAGATATGAGAAGGCCCCGCCCCCCAGGGCGCTGTGGAGGAGGAAGCTCCACAGGTGGCACACTCAGCTCACACTCTCAGCCTTTCCCAATACATCCATCACTTACGCTTTTTACTTTCCTAAAAGAATACTATTTGTCATATGGGGGGCTCTTTGGGAAGGGGAGGAAGCGAGATGCATGGGATACTATGGTGATGTAAAAAATAGAGTATCAATTAAAACTTTTTTTTTTTTAAACTGCTGTTTTAGAAGGAAAAAAGACAATGCCTGGAAGCCTAGCGATAGCGTCTGGTCCTGGGGACAATGAAGCCAGTTTCACTGGGCTGAGAGTCATGTGTTGGGGAGTAAGATGTAAGAAGGCCAGAGGGCTGGGAGGGGTCAGGCTGGAAAGGGTTTGAAATGCCCAGAGGAGCATTTCGGATTTGAGTCACGGGAATTTATTGAATAGAGGGTGGCCTCAAACTGTGCTTTAGGAAGATCCCTTGGCCAGCAGTCTGGGAAGAGCTAGGAATGTAGCTGATGCAGAAATGTGGATACACATGGTGAGTGTATGGAGTGGGACTATTCAGGTTATAGGAGTAACCAGCTAAGAATATAAGTGTGGACAAGGAAAGAGCCTGCAGGGGAGAGGGAGAGGGAAGCAGAGGCAGACGGACAGATAGACGGATGGAGGGTTATGGTTCTGTAGTTCAGGGCTGCCCTCTTGCCTGGGAAACGTAAAAAGACCTAAGGCCTCGTTTGCCTCCTGGACCCAGTAGACGGTCTAGGAAGCCAATAGACCCCTTGTAATAATTATGTTTTTAAGTGCACAGAATAAAGCCCATCCAAAGGAAGCCAATTATATTGAACTACGGTTATCAACCTATAAGAAAACAAGCAAGGTAAGAGACAGCAGGACCAGAAGCCCTGGGTTGGAGGAAGGGCTCAGCACCCACCTGCTCCCATCAATCCACCACAACCCAACTGGGCGCCAGCACTTCAGTGAATTCTCCTCTCAGACTGGTCCTTTCCCTTCATTTGGCCATGATTTTCCTCCCCAAGAAACCATGATCAGCCCCTAATTGGCTCATTACTTTTTTGTACCACAAGAACAGGGAAATCCAGAGTCCCTCAGCTCTGAGTGTCCAGGCACTTTGTGGAGAAAGGTGGAGGACCTGTTTGGGTCCTGGGCCCCAACTAGTCTGGACTCCATTCCAAGAAGGTGAGCACTGAGGCTTGACTAAGTGTCAGCCCTCCCCCAGCATCCAGCACAAAGCACTGACTCCTCAACCCAGGGGGAACCAAATCATGTTTCTTGGCTTTGACAGATTTGAAACCTTGGCAACAAACAGTGCCCCACTTTACACTATCGGACTCAAAGCTTCCTATGTGCATACTTCATCTCATATTTCATTCAACCTTTGAGAAACATTTATTAAACATCTATGATTGGGGAAACCACAATCAAAATGAAATAGTCCCTGCCACTGATGCCAGGACTGCTGTAGAAGCAGAATATGACCTGGCAATTGGTTGGGGCAGGGGGAATGGAACTGAGAATAGAGAAGAAAAAAGTATCCAGGCTGATGAGTGGGGGTAACTGGAAGAGGGTGGGGTCCCACCAGTCAGGGGGACTGGGGGGCTACTGAGGGAGGGGACATCCTCCATTATTCAATGACAATAGGCTATGAGGACCAGACGTCCAGTGGGCAACAAGGGGCAATGGGGGTACAGAGCTCAGGAGAGAAACCAAGGAAGGAACTGTGAGTCTGGATGTTCACGAAGGCCAATGAGATCATAGAGTGAGAAAAGTGAGGGAGGAAGGCCTAGACCAAACCTTTGGGGGACCCCTCTGACAAGAAGGTGGAGCTCAAGATCGCCTCCCCCAAAGGCAGCTGACAAGGAGCCACGGACACAGAAAGGGACAGAGTGGGGAAACTGGCACATAAGAGCAGAGGGCAAAGCTGACTGAAGCCAGGCTCAGTGACCAATGCAGGGACCCAGAATGTGGGAGGATTCACTGTGGGAACATGAAAGACAAGGCCTTACTGCCCCTTTCCTGCTGTCCCCTAAAGACTCTGGGACTTTTTCCTCTGACTTGTGTGTTTTATCCCACACAAAGGGACAGAATGGGAACCTCTGGAAAGCAGGGACTATCTGGCTTTTCTGTGTGTATCCCCAATGCTTCGTAATGTTTAATACACAGTAAGCTCTTAATAAATTCATTCATTCATTCACTCATTCATTCACTCACTCACCCATCCACCCCTATCCATTCATTTATTCACCCAAACATTCACCCATCCATCCACTCATCCATCCATCTATCCATCCATCCACACATCCATCCATCCATCCATTCACACATCATCCATCCATCCATCCACATATCAATCCACCCCCATTCATTCATTTATTCACCCACCCATCCATCCACTCACCCCTCCATCCATCCATCCATCCATCCATCCATCCATCCATCCATATGTTAATCCACCCCCATTCATTCATTTATTCACTCATTCATCCATCCACACATCCATCCATCCATCTTTCCACACATCAATCCACCCCCGTTTATTCATTTATTCACCCATCCATCCTTCCATTCTTCCATCCATCCATCCATCCACCACTCATCCATCCATCCACCCATTCATTCAGTCATTCATTCATTCAGCTATCCATCACCATCTATTCATCCATCCATTCACCGCCTATCATTCCTTTAAGAAGGTAATGGGGAGTGCATTTCGCCCCATAGCCCACCACTGCCCGTGTCAGGGGTCTGACCTGGTTTGGGGAGGGGGGAGCCGGAGAGATGGAGACAGACCACAGGATATGCCCCCCTCCCCCTGCTGTGCCACCCCCAACCAGACCAACCCAGTAGGGATACCACTGAAGCCCCGAAGTCAGGACTCCGGGTTCCAGCGCTAGAGGAGAGGGGCAGAGGGGCCCCAAAGTTGGGCCTCCGGTCCTGGCACTTCAGGCGCCCCACGTCGGGGCTCCAGGGCCCGAAGCTGCTAGGGAGGGGGCGCCGCAGTGTCCAAGGCCAGACCCCCGCCCCCCGCCACCGCAGGGGGTCAATCGGTCCCCTCCCCTAGCCCTCCAGCACCAGGCCAAGGCCAGTCTCCCCTCCCCCTCCAAGGACAGAGAGGGCGGGGGAGGGGTGGTCACTGCGGCAGGAGCCGGGAGGGGGCGGGGCCAGCGCGGACAACCCCGCAGGGAAGGGGGGGCAGAGCCCCCGCCCCGCCCCCCGCGCGCTCCCGAGAGCGCTCCCGCGTTGCCATGGTGGCGCAGCGTCCGTAGCGCGAGCCGGGCTGGCGAGCGGGGCCAGACTGACAGAGGGCCTGGGGTCGGCACGGCGCGCAGCCGAGCTCAGCGGCCGGTCTCCCCCACCCCACTGCCAGGCTCACCATCCTTGGCCAGCCGTGGGGCTGCTGAGCCCCAGGGCGGCCACGGCTGTAGCCCTCGGCCTCAGGGGCGGAACGCAGAGCCGCGATGGACGCCGAGCTGGCCGAGCCGCTGCAGCCACAGCTGTACCGGGGCCGGGGGGAGGAAGAGGAGGAGGAGGAGGAGGAGGAGGAGGATTTCTACGACTTCGAGCCGCTGCCGGCCCTGCTGGAGGACGAGGTGAGGCCCCGGCAGGGGCAGGGCTGGCAGCCGCAGGGGCGCCCGCGGTGGGATGCCCGGCTTTCCCCTCCTGGGGTGGGCCGGAAGGGGCCCCCTGCCCCCGGGGCGGTCCCGGCCCCCCGCGATCGCCTTGGGCTGGAGGCTGCCTGGGACAGGCAAGCTGATGGGGCTCGGGGAGTCAGCGTGTACTGAGCACCTGCTGAGTGCCACGCATCAGGGCTCAGGGATAACCCCAATTCAGAGCATCCTTCTCCTCCCGCCCCTCCCCGGACTCCCTGGAACCCTTCCCCTCAGGCTCGAACTCTGGGAGATGGTGGGCAGTGGCATGGCTCAGACTTCTGGCACATTCCGTGGGGCGCCCACCCCGTGAGAGCCAGGAGGACTGCAGGAGCCCCGTTAGAACCTGACACCACACCCCCAGCAGAGAGAGGCTGGGCCAGAACCAGGACCTCCAGCCTGCTGCCCCACCCCAGGGTGCTGAGGCTGGGACAGAACCAGGACCTCCAGGCTACTGCCTCCCTCCTTTAGGTTCAGCCAGAGACAGACTAGAGAAGCTTCTGGGTTGTAAAGAGAAGGGATCCCTTCAGAACTCCCACCTCAGCCTCCAGCACTCCATCCAAGCCCCTGCCCATGAAGCCTTTGAGGGGAGTCCTGGGGTTTCTGGACTCCAACAGGGATGGCACACTTTCAATAGATCGGAGCTAAGCATTTCTCCAGCTTCCTTCAGACCTTAAGTATCTCATTTCAGTTAATGACCCCTCCCTCAGGTCAGCAGGTCCTGGCTATGAGATGGGTGGGGACCCCTGGCCCATGGGTGGGGCCATGCATAGTGGGGCCCAGCCTTGCTGAGCCATGGATATCCCATCTGATCAGTCTTAGCCGAAGAGCCAGGACTGGATTGTTGGTGTCCCCCCAACCTCTCCAGGTCCCCCCCCACCAGGGCTTGTCTGCTTCTGGAGGGCTTAGGAGTCCTGGCTTCCTTATTCTGTCTGTATTGGTCTGAGTCTGTTTCCTCTTCTGTGAACTGAGGGGAGGTGGACCAGGTGGTCCTTGAGGCTCCTTCCAGCTTAATCCCCCAGGAGGGCCACATGCCTGTGCCCCCACCTCTTTCTAGAGAGCTATGACTCAGGAGGGACCCCCAGAGACCTTAGAGAGAATACTGGTCCTCATTACTTGGCATGGTTGGGAAATGGGCACAGTCAGTCTCTGTGAAGGCCTGTTGACTTTGGAGGAAGGCTGGCACTCTGCACTGAGCTTACATAAGGCCTGGCTACTCTGGGCAGGGTGCTAGGTACCCAGAAAGAGGTTCCTTGGCTCAGCCTCAGGACTGATTCCATTTGTGGAGTCTCTCCAGGTTCTCCTTGTCTCCAGTCCCATGGGCCCCTTTATAGATGAGGGAGTGACCAGTTAGTCCTTCTCAACACAGACTCCCTCCTACCAAGGACTTTGACAATGTTTGCTTTGGGACCTCCTAAGAGAGAGGCCCCAAGAATGAGAGGAAGAAAATAGAGGCTGAAAAAAAAGCCTGCTTACCAAGTGGAGTGGGTGCCTGGAGTCCACTGGGCTGATTTGGCTGCCCAGACCACTCCAGGGTCCTGAAGCCATGCCCAAGACTGGCAGAATCTCTGCCCCAATCCAACCTGGGGCCTAAATTTGGCCAGATGTGATGCTGCTTGGGCAGGGGGAGGGGGGACTTTCATTAAGCACCTGGAAGGCTTGGCCTGGAAAGGAATCTAGACACCCAGGGTAGGTCCTCCAGGAGCACAGAGGTTCCTCCAATGTGCAAGGCTTAGGCTAAGGGCTGGTCTATAGCAAGAAGAATCATAAACACCAGGTGCTCTGCCTGGTAACCAGGGTCAATGAACCTTCCTGACCTGCTCTAGGATCCCAGAAACCGGAGACAAACATGTTCACTTAGCAAGAGTGGACAAAACACTGTTAAAAATGAAGAAGTGAGTCTGTGGGAAAATTGAATCACGTGTCCCACTTGGAAGGCAGCCAAGAGGATGTGGTCTTTGGGGATCCTGATGGACCCCCAGCCCCAAGCTGATCACTTGCTTCAGGCCTCCAAAGCCCAACCCTTTATAGAAACATTCTCTTTTCAGTAAGATGGGGAGCTCTTGGCAGTGTGGGAGCCTCCCTGGCTCAGCCCACAACAGATCTCTGGGAGGCCTTATTGGGTTGAGTTTCCAGCACCCCTGAGGTCAAGGATGATCTGCTTGCTAGAGCCCTCTTTAAGAGGCCACCTCTAAAAGCTGGAACCTCACCCCGTATCCACCTACCCCTACCAGGCACTGTTTACATGGAAAAGAAAAGTAGAAAAAGCTCAAGATCCCATCTTTCACTGGGATCTGCTTACCATGAGCTGAGAGCTCTTCATCATCTCATCAGGCCTTGGTTCACACACTCCGGCAGCCATCTCTCTGTCTGTCCTGTTGCCTTGGTGGGGATCATGATTTGTCAAGTCCTTATTTGGGGCCATAAAGCCTGTATTGGCCATGTCACCTGGGTCCCCAGGACCCAGCCTCTATTCCTCACTTCCCACTTTGACACCCTGCTCTGGCCCTGACCTGTTTAAGGTTTAATTCAGTACCACTGCTAGGAAAGCATGATGCTAGAGAGAGAGAGAGAGAGAGAGAGAGAATGTCTTGGGTTTGCACCTGATACTTGTAGGAGGCAGCTTGCAGCAGCCAGGGAGTCTGGGAATATGGGTGTTTGGAGCCCTCAGAGTGGAGCAGACAAAGCTCATTTCTACTTTTGTAAGGTGTCCATACTGTCCACCATTGTCTCCTCTGACATTGCCCTGCCCTGGTGCAGACCCTCATTGTCTCACAACTGGACTGTGGTAATAGCAGCTGGGGGGGGGGGGAGGGGAAGGATCAGCTTGCCTGCCTCCCATCCATCCTCCTCAACCCCAGTCAGTGGTTATCCTAAAGTGAAGGTCTGACTGTGTCACACGCGCACACACACACACACACACACACACACACACACACACACACACAAACACACCCCTTCTCAATAAACTAGGATCACATACAGAATCCTGTTTGGCTTTTACAGCCACCCTCTCCTCCCCTCAATCAATCAATAATTAGTTATTAAGCTCCTACTATGTGCCAGGCCCTGTGGCTCCCGAGCTCGGTGTGGTAAGCTCAGCCCCCCACCCTCTTCCTCCACCTCTCTCCTGACCAGCCATTCCACCATCAGCAGCCCTAGTCTCTCTGATGTTCTGGGCACATGAGGCACCACCTCCTTCCCCACTGCTGCCTTACCTTCTGCTTATCTCCCATTTATCTTGTTTGTACACCTCCCCCCATTAGGCCTTTGCCTTTTTTTCATCCCTAGTGATTAGCATGGTGCCTGGCACATAGTAGGCACTTATCATTGTTGAGTTGTTTCAGTCATGTCCAACTCTTCATGCCCCATTTGGGTTTTTCTTGGCAAAGACAGTGAAAGGGTTTGCCATATGACAGCTAGGAAGTGTCTGAGATCAGGTCTGAACTCAGGAAGATGAGTGTTCCTGCCTCCAGACCCAGTACTCTATCCACTGCACCACATTGCTGCCCCTATTACCAAACCTAAGAACCAAGAGAATCTCATCTTATTTGGGTCATTGCCTCCCCCATGGCCAAAGCGATTTGGGCTCTTGACTCACCAAAGGGCACCTAAGGCAACCTCTTCTTTATCCAACTTTGAAAGGATTTCTTGGTGCAACAAGAATCCCCACCTTCTCCTGTAAGAAAGAATTAAGAAATTAGGGAAGAGGTTCCTTGGTTTACTAACTACTGGGGAAACCTGGAGTCAATGGAATGATCCTGGAAGGAACTCATAGTGACCATTGTGTGGAATGCTGTATTTGAAGGTCTTATGGTCTTTTCCTTGATGAGGATTCTTATAATTGTTACCTCAGATTGTCTTGAGTTAGAGAGCCATGTGAGACGGCATTGGGGGAATGCTGCCAGTTTGGCCATCTCCTCCTCTAGACTAGAAATGCTTAGATATTAGAATGTTAAATAAAATAAAATAAAAAATGTTTCTGGCAGACATGCCTAGAATGTGGAGAACAGTATTAATATTTTGTCACCGATGCCTCCTGCTTGGTTTTCCTGCCTCCTGTCCATCCTTCATACAGCTGTCAGAATGCTATTTCTAGAGCATACCTCTGCCCATGCCATTCTCCTGCTCCATAAACTCCAGTGGGTCACTCTTGCCTTTAGAATTAAATGTAAGTTCTTCGATTTGCATGTAGCACCTTCCCAGGCTGCAGTGAGCCTTTCTCAGTCATCATTCCCCTTCCTCTACTCTTTGGTCCAACCAGAGGCAGAAGAATGTGCTAGAATTAGCCTTGGGATCTTGTTTATACTGGATTCCCTGTGCCCGCATTTGTTTCCACATCCTGTGAGGTGGAGTAATTTTTGAATGCCTGTCTTGGCAGGAAAATGTGTCACTTGCTGACATCCTGTCCCTGCGTGACAGCTGCCTCACGGAGCAAGACATTTGGGCAGTGTGCTTGGAATGCAGCCGTTCCCTGAGGAGCATTGCCCATTCCGCCATCTTCCAGACGCTGTGCATCACCCCAGACACGCTGGCCTTTAACACCAATGGCAATGTGTGCTTCATGGAGCAGCTCAGCGGTAAGTGCCTGAGCCCCCAGAGCATGGGGTCAGCTAACCATGTGGCCACTGCCCTGGGTGTGCAAAGAAGGCCTGGGCTTAGCCGTCCTATGGGCATCAGGGGTCTGCTTATAATTCCATAGAAGAAAATCATTTCTTAATGAATGTAACCAAAACTGAAACCCAGTTGGGTATGAGAAGTAGGTCTACTTAGTCACAATAATTATGTCCCAACAAATGTTTGCAAGAGAGAAAATCCATTTTACTGGATTTGCCGAAATTGTTGTGTTGGAAGAGTGAAGCTCTGAACTTGCTTTGTGCTTGGCAGGGGGACCCTTGACTCTGAACCATTTGGGGAACAGGTGCTGCCCTTCATTGTCCATAGGAATGAGAATTCTGCTGGTGCTGGAGTCTGCACCCAAAACCCAAGCAGGGCATTTGGGTCCTTCTTCCCAGACAGCTCATGGCTTCTCATGTCTGTTTCCATTGATTCTCACAACTCAATGAAAGGAAATCAAGTTTTCCATTCAAAGTAAAAGTTCTGCTCCCAGCAGACTCCATGTCCAATGGAAATCTACTGCTGGGCCAACTGATATTCCTGTGGTCCCTCCAAGAGAACAGGCTTTGAGAATCTGGGGGCCAGAGAGCAGCCACATTTTTTTAACTGCCTGGAGAGGCACAGATAGGGCAGAAATTCTTGTTGAGAACAAGCTAAAAGCAGGGTAAGCACCAAGCTCAGCTGAGGCTGGATGCCTTAGAAGATATAGAAGAAAGGGATCCCTAAGCACAGGATTAATTCTTCAATGGGATGAGTCAGTCTTCCAGGGAACTGGTCTCTACATGTGACCTTGGGCCTCCCGAATCCTCAGGAGAAACTATCCATCCTGGTGCCACAAATCCTAACTCAGGCTCCTGCTGCTGCTGCTGCCTCTGCTGCTGCTCACTGCTCCAGTGTAGAAGGGAAATTAGCCATGGGCTTTGGGTTCACTGGAGGGGGGTGGTACAAGATTCTCTGTCTCTCTTCCTTCCCCAGATGATCCTGAAGGTGCCTTCGTTCCGCCAGAGTTTGACATAACAGGAAATACATTTGAAGTAAGTAAGAGCTGGTGTTGGCACCAGCTGCTGCCATTGTCTTCCCTGATTTGCCCTGAATGCCTTGGAAAAGCTCTGTTGGAGGGAAACCTGCCCCATCCTGCCTTTGTCCGCCCTCTGCTGAGCCTCTCCACTTCTTCCCATCTGTAGCTAAATTGTCCCTGGTTGTTTGCCTATTGGCTCTCAAGCTCCTTGACTGGCTTTGGCCCTTCTCTGTATCCCTAGCACAGTGCCTTGCACTCTTCTTCCTCTTCCTTCCTCTTCTCTCCTCTTCTCTCCCTGCTCCCCCATTCCCAGGAGTAAGTCAGCAGCCGGCTTCAGAGATCACCTGGCTCTCATAAACATAACTTTCTCTCCTTAGAGGACTTGGGCTCCTGGAGTCCAGGAGCATCAAGGGCTTCCTACAGAGACTTGGATTTGGGCAGGCAAGGGAAGGGGGTGTCAAAGCTTAACTAAGAAACTGAAACACTTATAAAGAAACTGAAAAACTTAACTAAGAAGCTGATAATCCCTTGCTTAGAGTGAGAAAGCTGCATAAGGGCTGCTGGTGTGCCATGTTGATTAAAGCACTCCCTTCCATTGAGTCCTGCCCAGAATCATGGGCTGTTGTGGCATGAGATGGTCAGTGCTGGCAAGAATCTTAGCAACTGTGTAGACTGAGGGAAATTGAGGCCAAGAGAGAAGATGGTGGCTGGAAAGTAGAAGCCTATGTGGAAGATGCAGCCAAGTGGCCGAGACCATTGAGTTGCTGACCGGCAAACAACCTCCTCCACTCCATAGGTATCAGGAGAATGACATGTGCCTTTAAAAAATGGAGGGTACCTTTAGGGAAGAAAATCAAGGAGGAAACCAAGCTGGAGAGACACGGGGTCCTGCCCTTTGTTGTGGGATGTCAGTGGCAGGAGGACTAGGGGGGAAATGTGGCCCAGAAGAGAAGCTGCTGAGGCCCCTGGGAGCCAAGGAACAGCACGGTAAGCACTGTGTCCTGCAGGGAGTAAGGCCGGGAGCCCACAAGTATTGTTAGGAGAGGAGAGAAGACTAGCCAGGTGGGGTCCAAGGAAGAGGTGGTGAGAACTGGTAGATGAGGAGGGCTCCTTGCTGAGGAGAACAAAGGCACAAGAGGGGAATGGGCCATATACCCAAGGCACAGATCCAAGAGGCAACAAAACTTTGGCAGACTTGTCAAATGGGGTAACTGCTTCCTCCTGGCACATGCATTGCTAAAGTCTCCTCCCCCTAGAGGAGGCAGTGATGCACCTGCCCCTTGGAAAGAAAGGAATTCTGTCTCCTGAAAAAATAGAGGTGACAAGTCCCACAAAATCCAAGTTGATGGAATCATCCAGTGCTTGAAGAGGGTTAACTGGCATCCATGAAGCCTGGCAGTCACCTTGCTTAGGGCTTCAGATATCAAACAGAGAAATTAATATTGTATGCTGGAGACAGTAGGGATCTCTTGAAGCTTCTTGAGACAGGGGGTGACAGGGTAAGATATCAGCAAGCCTTTTGTTAAATGCTTACACTGTGCCAGGCCCTGGCATACAGATAGAATGTTAAAATAGAATCCCTGTTGTAAGGAGATTACGCTCTAATGGTGGAAGCCTAGAGGGAATCAGGGAAGGTACAAGGTGGAAGTCAGGAGGTAGAGAGCTCCGTCCAAAGTGGGGAGCCAATGCAAAGGCATGGGGGTGGATTATAAGCTCCATGAGGACAAGGCCTGGAACAGTGGAGGCACTTAATAAATGTTATTGATTGTAGGCTGGAGATGAAGTAGAGGGTAGAAGGAGCAGCCTATAGATCAGACTGGTTGGACTGGGGATGCAAAAGTAAGGTCTAGAGGTAGAGTGCATGGAGGGAGAAGTAATATGTAAGACTACAGAGATGGAACAGAGCCAAACTATTTAGAGCCTTGAGTGTCAACAGACTTTGCATTTTAGTCTGGAGGCGATAGGGAGCCACTTTTATTGAGCAGGGGTGCCATGGTCAAGTCTACACTTGGGGAAATCATTTTGGCTGCTGAGTGGAAGCTTGATTGAAGAGGGAAGAGACCTGAGGCAGAGAGATGCTTGGAAGGCCTTTGTGATAGTCCAGGCAAGATGTGAAGAGGGCTTGATGACTGCAGGTGGAGAGAAGGGAATATGTGCATGCACACATACACACAAAGACATACACACATACAGACACATATACATACACGTGTGTGTGTGCATAAATGTGCATGCACACATATACACAGACATGCAGACACATAACACAAAGACACACACAGACACACATGCATACAGACATGAATACACAAATGCACATGTGCACACACATACATACACACACGAGATGGGGTGAAGGCAGGAAAGGAGAATGTGGGGTAAATGAGAGGAACAGAAGGTGATCCCAAGGCTGGAGCCTGGGGGCCTGGAAAGATGGCAGCACCATTACTCACTATGTGGATGTCAAGCTGGCTCAAAGGCCCTGTTTTCAGAGAATGCACAGACCAGTCTCTGAGCTGTGTGCTGAGATGGTGAGATCCTTCAAAAGGTACATTCATGGTCAGTCTTGAGAAGTCTAATTTCTGAGTATGTTTTCCTTTCTTTGTATCCTCAGCACTTAGCATAGTAGGGCATTAAGATGCTTGTTGACTGACTTGTTGACCTCAAAACAACCATTCCCACTTTGTTTCTGGTTATAAAAAAAGTCTTATAAACAGTTGGAGGTGTCATCTCAGGGCACTTGTGGGTTTTTTTTCTAGGACTGACTTGATCCTGAATTTACTATTGCTACCAAGTTCAACTTTATTCCTTATAGATAATTGAGGCCAAAGGCCAAAAAACATCATGGGTCCTTACCAGGATCTCAACACACACACAAAAAAAATGACAGGATGATATTATGGCTGCAGTGGGAGTGGGGATGTTACAGACAGAGTGACATTTCCCTCTGGACTAAGTAAAAATAACTTGAACATTTTCATTTGGAAAATAAATTCCCTCATTTAGTGGTATTATTGTTGGCAGCTGTTGCTGAAATAAATCTGGTTATTTCTGTGATGGATATATTTACGTTATTCCAAAAAGATTTCTCCGTGTGCACTTTTGGCACAGATATAGTCCATTTAAGCATTTTGAGACTTTGTGATATAGTGTTTGTCGTCATTTCCTAGAAGTGATTATTTTTCTTTTCTTTCTCTTTTGAATTCAACTTTATTTTAATTTCCAAATTTTTTCCATCTCACCTCCCATTGAGAAAGCAAGAAAAACAAAAGCATCACAAATATCCAATCAAGCAGCACCAATTCCTGTATTAGCCGCGTCGAGAAAGCAGTAAAGAAACGGTTCCTCAGCCTGCATCCGAGTCCGTGAGCTCTCCCTCTGGTGGTGGGCGGCACACTTCATCCTTGGTCCTTTGGAATAGTGCCTGGGCTTTGAGCTGATCATCTTCCAAAATCTTTCCAAGTTGTTTGTCTTTGCAATATTCTTGTTCTTATATAAATCATTCTCTCAGTTCTCATCACTTCAGTTTGCATCAGTTCATAAAAGTTTCCCCAGGTTTCAACAAAACTTTCCCCTTCATTATTTCTTACAGCACATTAATATTACATCACCTTCATATACCATGACTTGTTCAGTGATTCCCCAACTGATGAGCATTCCCTCAATTTCCAGTTATTTGCCACCACAAAAAGACTTGCTATCAATATTTTTGTGAGTATGGGTCTTTTTCTTCTTCCTTTGATCTTTTTGGGTACAGACCTAGTTGTGGTACCCCTGGCTAGAAGGTAAGCATAATTTCATCATTGGGAAGGTGTTACTTCCAAATTTCCTTCCAGAATGGTTGGACCAGTTCACAACTCCACCAACAGTTCATTAAGGTATTGGTTTTTCAACGTCCCTTCTAGCATGTGTCATTTTCCTTTTTTGTCAGTTTAGCCAGTCTGATTAATATGAAGTAATATCCCAGAGGTTTAATCTGAATTTCCCTGGTTATTAGTGATTTAAAGTATTTTTAATATGGCTCATTATTGCTTGGATTTCTTTCTCTGAAAACTGTCTATTCATATCTTTTAACCACTTATCAATTGGGGGACGGCTCTTATTCTTATACATTTTAATCAGTTACTGACATATTAAGGGAAAAAAACATTTATCAGTGAAACTTGTTACAAATATTTCCCCTAATTTCCTGCTTCTCTTCTAATTGTAGCTGCATTGATCTTCTTTTTCCAAACTTTTAATTTTATGTCATCAAAGATGTCCATTTCATCCTCTGTGAACATCTCTCTTGTTTGGTCATAACCTCTTTCTGTATCTATAAATGTGACAGGTGGTTTCTTCCACACTCCTTTAATTTTCTTGTGATGTCAGCATTTATGTCTAAATCATGTACCCATTAGGAACTTGACTTGCTAACACCTAGCATCTGCCAGATTGCTTTCCATTTTCCCAACCAGTTTTTCTGAATAGTGAGTTCTGGGATTTGGGGGTTTATCAAACACTGGGCCACTCTACCCTTCAGCATCTGTGTATTGTGTACTTAATCTATTCTGCTGATCAACCTCTATACTTCTAACCCAATACAGACTGGTTTAATGATTATGGCTCTTGAGTATAGTTTGAGATCTGGTACTACCAGGCCCACTCCTTTCCCACTGTTTTTCATTAACTCCTTTAATATTTTTGACCATGTCTTCCTCCACATGAATCTTATTATTATTGTTTATTATTTCTCTAATTGTGCTTAGTTCCTCATTATATAGTTCTCTCTCAACCTTGCTCTTCTTTGTGCATCATCTTCAACATGGCAGGTGATCAAGCCATATGTGGAATTCTTCTGATGGTGGGTAAGCAGGCCGCCTGTTGACATCAATATCTGAAGGCAAGATTGGTGGGGGAGGAACCCACTTTTTCTGTAGCCCCTGAAATCAACCTCTTTGGGAGAGATGCCATGGAAGAGCCAGAGACACTGAACTGTTGTCTTCTGTTGAGGTCATTTTCACTATCCAATGAGCCAGGATTTGTAAGGCATTTGGCAGATGGCTGTTTTATGGCTCTCGTGCTTTTTGGAATGCTGGTGGTGGTTATTGCAGGGAATGTGCTTGTTCTCTTTCCACTGGTACCTGTGTTCCTCTGGGCACATGGGAATGGAATATCCTGAAAGAATTGCTTCTGTCTGATGCCAGCTTTGTCTGATTTTTCCCTCTGGGCCTCAGGTTCCTCATCTTTCAAGTAAAAGTCACCCTCTAAGATCACCTTCAGTTTTACAGGTCTGGAATAGATTTTAGGAAAGTTGCTTTTTGTTTTGGTAGGGATAGAGAAGAAGACGGGAAAATATTGAAATTTCTGTGAACCAAAGGTCCTTTCTGATGGTGTCCTGAGTCCATGGTAAGCTTGCTAATGAGGGCACAGTAGCAGCTAGGCTTATCACATGGACTGTTTCAGAAAGCACTGTTTATCCTTTTCCCTTCCCCACAAGAGTATCTTTGCCCCCCCCCCCCACAAATATCTTTTCATGACAGTAAGGAGGTATCCCAGTAACTCAGGAACAGCATTTCTCAAAGCACACCTTGTGAAAAAGAGAAAATATGAACAGCCCTGAGACAGATGCATCCTAGTTCTGAGTTGGCACATTGGACTCTGTCGTGTTTGGCATCCTTGAAGCCAGGACTCTGAGGGAGCAGACCTCATGTTTAGTGAACAGGTGGTCTCGTTAACATAAATATGTACAATGCTACCTAATAGTTCTGCCTTCAGCTTGGGAAGGATTTTGTCATATTATAGCCAATGCTTAAAATTTCCCATTTTGCTCCTCCTCAGTGACTCCTCAGATGGTAGAGATCTTTCTTGCTCCTTCTAGAACTTCCTCCTTACCAAGTTCCTGCTGAAGATGAGATTGGCGATGTGTTCCAGGCAGTGGCAGAGGATTGGCAGGCAAAAAAAGGTTTAATAGATTGATGAGCAACAGCTTCCCTTGCCTTGTCTTCTTCATGTGTAAAATGAACGGGTTGAGGTTTTCAGCTCTAAATTTTAAGTTCTGTAATCCCATACCTGAACAGCCCATGGAAGCCACACAAAACTGCAGGAGGAGACACCATAGAAAGCACCATCACCCATCAAGCATGAGGTGCAACTTCAAAAAAGGAGACAGCACCATGGAGAGCAAGAGCATCGTGTAGCTTCTGGGAGAGGTACCTTGGAGAGCAACCTCACCCATAAACATAAGACAGAGGAGGCAGCACTATGGAGAGCTGAGGTGTAAAAGAGGAGGAACGATGGAGAGCAATCTCACCCATAAATATGAGGTAGAGCTGAATAGGAAGCGCACCATGGAGAGCATCATCACGAACCTTCTGGGGAGGCACCATGGAGAGCAACCTTGTCCATAAACTCGAGGCAGCACCATGGAGAGTCTCAGTGTGGAGCTTCTGGGTGAGGCACCATGGAGAGCAGCATCAGAGAGCCATCAGAGGAGGCGCCACAAAGAGTAATGTGTGTCTCTACCAGAAAGAAGCAGCTTGGAGCTGAGGGAAAGGCCCGGTTTGGAATGAAGACAAACTTACTTATTGGGGTTGTCTGAGAATATCTATAGAATCTAAGCTGTGGAGCTGGGAGAGACCTCAGAGCTCATCTAATCAAATGCTCCCCTTCCCATAGATGAGAAAATTGAGAGCCATTGAAGGTTGGGTAAATTGAGAGATCCCATAGGTTATAAGTAGCATAGCCAAGATCTGACCTCAGGTCCTCAGACTTCCCAAACACTGCTCTTTCCTCTGCAGCACATTGAGAGGGAATGGAGAGAAGATAATGAGCAGATATCTGTGATAAGCACTTTTTACAAACACTATCTCATTTGATCTTTGGGATCATGTTCCATATTGGAAGATGTCTTTTTCAGAATTTCTTTTTATTTGAGTTCTCTCCCCCCCCCCCCAATCCTTTAATGAAACTCCCTTTTAATTTCTCAAACTGTATCCAGGTTCCTGCATGACAGATGGTGCCCATGAGCCAGAGAAATGGGAAGCCCCACCCCCCCCAAGGAAAGAACCCCCATGCTCTGAGCACTCTTCACATCTGCCTGGGCATGTGTTTGAACCTTGACCCCTGGAGGCTGGAATGAATAACTGGAAGGGAAGGCAGCTCAGGGGCTTCTTTGCATTTCTACTCATTCCTGTAGCCTTGGACACATCCATTCTGCAGTATTCTGTCCCAGTCTCTCACAATATTCTTTCCAGTAGTTCTCTGTGCAGGGAAGACTGGTCTCTGTGAACTGGGTCAGCCCAAAGTAAAGCTGCCCTACTGTGGATGGCCCCAGCCAGGTTAGTATAAACATGGCTGAGTCAGGCTTGATCCTGGCCCTGTTGTGATGGCCTAAGTTGTTCACCTTGTGGGTTGGCAAAGCAAGGATTTAAGAGAAGGATGCTGCCTTCCATGTGTTCCTTTGAAAAGAAACCCAGGGGGGCAGCTGGGTGATCCAGTGAATAGAGCACCAGCCTTGGAGTCAGGAGGACCTGAGTTCAAATCTGGTCTCAGACAGCTAACACTTACTAGCCATGTGACCTTAGGCAAGTCACTCAACCCCAAATTGCCCTGCCTTCCCCCTGCAAAAAAAAAAAAAAAAAGGAAATCTAGGTATCACTGGCTTAGGACATTATTGGACTGGAAATGGAGGAGGGAACCCGAGTTTGTATCTGATGCTAGAAGTAATAAGGAGGGCTGCTTATCAGGCCAGTGATCTCATTAACAGTTGTGTGGATGTAGGTCGGAATGGGTAGATAACTAGTCAGCCAATACACATTTATTCCTCACCAACTAAGTGCCAGGCACTGGGCTAAATTCTGGAGCTACAAATGAAGGCAAAGAGAATCCCTGCCTTCAAAGAGGTTATTATCTAATGGGGGAGAAAGCAAGCAAACAAATAAGGAAGCTCCCTACAGGATAGATAGGCTGGAATTGAAAGAAGGTAGAAACTAGAATGAAGAGGGGGTGGGGCAGACTTCCTGTAGAAGGTGAGATTTGAATTGAGACTTACAGGAAGCCAGGAAGTTCAGATGAGGGGGGAGAATGTTCCAGGCCTGGGGGTGGCCTGAGAAAATGCCCAGATCTGAGAGATGGAAGAACAACCAAGGGGTGAGCACTATCACGGGATCAAAGAGAATGTGTTGGGGAGAAAGGGATGAGAAGCCTGGAGAAGCAGGAGGGCTTGAATGCCAAATAGAGCATTTTGTATTTTAGCCCAGAGGTGATAGGGAGCCACTGGAGTTTATTGAGTAGGGGAGTGATAAGATCAGGCTTTCACTTTAGGAAAATCACTTTGGTGGCTGAGTGGAGACTGGATTGGAGTAGGGAGACTTGAAGCAGACAAAACCCCTAGCAGCTACTTCAGGAGTCCAGGCGTGAGGTGATGAGGGGCTGTACCAGGGATGGGGGAGGGTCAGAGGAGAGGAGAGGCTACTGGAGAGACCTGCAGAGGTGAAATCACCAGGCCAAGCACCAGCTTGGATATGGAGGCGGGGAGGGAGTGAGGATGCAAAGATGATCCAAGACTGAAAGCCTGGAGGGCTGGGAAGTTAATTATGTCCTCAGCACACTTTTAGATGGGCAGGGGAGAGGATAGAAATAGAGTTTGGTTTTGGATATTTTGCAAAGCTAGTGTTTGAGGCAGCATTAGAACTCAAGTCTTTCTCCGTCCACTGCTCTAGGACACTTGGCTCTGCTGTAGAGTATCTCTGCTGTAAAGTCAGGCTGCTCTCTAAACTTAGCATGAGAAGGCCTTGTATTGGATGTGTCCCAGGAGCAAGGCAGTGTTGTCCAGGATGCAGGGGCAGAGCAGGAAGGCACCTCTCAGCTGACCTCATCCACATTTCTTAGCCTTCTGCTTCTTGCATGCTACAAGTGTTTTCCTTCCAAAATATGAAAAATGAAATTGCTTGGCCGAGGTCATCCTGCTTATAACTGCTCTTCATTATGCAACCAAGGCTAATCACACCTTCTTTTTTCTGGGTCTTCCTTCTTTCTGGGTCCCAGATCAAACTCCTTGACCCACCCCATCTGAGAAATTCCACCAGGAAAGATTAATCCCCAAAGGATCCTGTGGCTAGATTCACCAGACTGCCCCTTCATCCAATCTTTTCCCCCACCTCTGCTCCCATTATACAGAAATGTAAGGAAGTGTCACTGAAAAAGCCTACCATGTTCCTAAACTCTATCCCCAGGACATCAGCCCTTTCGGACTACTTGCAGACTCATTAAGCAGGCAGCTGACCCTAGATGTTTCCTTTTTTCCTCCCCCACCCCCTTCACCTCACCCCTCATGGCACTTCCTAGAATTTCTTTCCCTCTTTGCACTCATTAAAATGCTTTGGTGGGGAGTGGGGGGGGGGGAGGGAGGAATGTCCTTCTGTAAATTCTCTCAATCCAGAAGGACATCTGGGCTGAGTATGACTACACACTATGAAAAGGTCTCTTTTTTGTCTGTGAGTTAACCACATGGTGGCATTTGGCTCTCCCACTTTATTCTTTAAAAGTTGCATAGAGAAGAGTATGAGCCAAATGAAAGGATGGATGGATGGATATATGGAGGGAAGAATAGAAGGATGGGAGAATGGCTGCAGGGATGAAATTATTCATGACTCTCTGTTGGTCTGAATGGCCCACGTCTGTGATGCTGACTAACTGGGGAGAGCTTCACTAGTCTGTGCTGTGTGAGGACAGTAACATCAGCTCACTCTTGAAAGAGAGAAAATGGAGTCTCTTCCTTTCTCATGCATGGGTTTGTTTTGGAGGGTCATTTCTACCAATCTTCTTCCAGGGTCACTCTCAGCTTTGCCTGGGTCCTGGGATGACCTAGGCACTTGCTTTTCCCATCTATGTCCAGAGGAAGGGAACAATTTTGAGGTTCTCAATCTTGGGGTGGTTCTGTGAGATACAACTCATTAATAGATCACCTAAAAGGATTGGTCAGTCTGATGGCTAGAATGAAAGGGAACCTTCCCAAGTAGGTTTGAGCAGTCTAAAAGTGGAGAGCTTTTCAATCCCTTTTTAATGCAGTGGAAGATCCTGAAGGATGATGAGGATTGCATGGGATGGGCTGCAATCTGGGTAAAGAATGTCCACCCTAAGGACCCTCTGCCTCTGCTGCAGGGTGGCTACTGACTTGGAAGTTCAGAATTTACAGAATTGAAAACAATGTTTTTATCTGGGAAGGCAGGGAGAGCCACCCCCCCCCCCCCACAAATCCTGCTACTGCAAGGGGAAGGGATTGATTCAAGGTCCCACAGCTAGTTTGCAATGGAGCTGGGGCTAGAACTCCTGCCTCCTGCCTCCCATCCCCATGAAAAATGCTTGGTGGCAGCTTGTCTAGACTGGGGTGAGTACTGTGGGTGCCTGGTGGTGTATCCTTTGGACATCCAGGACCCACCGACTTTATGGTTTCACTTAGAATATTATGTTCAATTTAAATATATCCTGTATATCAGATATTTACATTACAATTCATAACAGTAGCAAAATTACAGTCATGAAGTAGCAATGAAAATAATTTTATGATTGGGGGTCACCACAACATGAGGAACCGTATTAAAGGGTCACAGCATTAGGAAGGTTGCGAACCACTGACTTAGAAGAACCCAAATTTATACTGGCACCTCAAAACATTCCTTGGCCCCAGCGCACAGCTCATTAATGGATAGAGTAAAGCCTCAGTGAATCTCATAGGAATTGTCCTTGAAGACATAGTGGGGCCAACCCATCTCCTTAGAGCACTCTGGGATTTGCAATGCACTTTCCTTGTGAGAACCCGCTGAGGTCTAAGGTACCCTCGTCATGTCCCCATTTGGCAGAGAAAATCAGCTCATGGCTTGGTCTGGGGTTCGTGCCCTCAGGCAGCTGACACCAAGTCCAGTGTCCCTCTTTCTTTGCTTCCTCTGCCTCCAGGACCAAGGCATACATGCCTCTCATGACTTTGATTGACTGGCCAGGCGTACTAGGTCAGGCCTTCCTCAGGAGATCCAGTGATTCCAACTCAAGATTAGAGCCACATGCCTCCATGGAGGCCATGGCACCTTTGACACAAGGCAGTGTCCTCAGCAGCTTAGACAGCTGGTCCCCAAACCTGGTCTGCTAAGTGGAGCCCAGCTTCACTCACCTCTACAACCACCATGATGGCATGCCTCCCTCATCTCAAGGCTGTGTTGCTGGATTTGCAGGGCAGCACTGAGTCCCTCCAATCTGAGAAGCCCTTGAACCTGTGGCAAATAGGAGGTTGTGGTAGGAGTTGGAGCTCTGGTCCTCTGGGCTGCTGAAGCTCAGAGGATACTTAGTAGGGCTCTTGTCATCTTAGGCCATGCCTGGTGAGATTGGGCATGTCCCCCAGAGCTGGCAGCAGACTGGAAGCCTTCTGCAGCAGGCCCTGCTGGCACAGTGGTCCATGGCTCACTGTTACCATGGGCCTCCTGGGCCCTTTAGAAAACTCATGTCTTTCCAAATGTTTCTATTCTCTAGAGGTGCCAGGGGCCCATTTGGCCTTTGAAGAATGGCTGCCAGCTTGCTCATACCTAGCTGACTGAGACTGTTTGCCTTTTCTACAGGCTCACATCTATTCTCTGGGAGCTACCCTGAAAGCCGCCATCGAATATGTGATTGAACCCGAACTAGAGCCAAAGTTCTGTAAGGACCTGGAGGCCCTCCTGGACCAGATGCAGGAGGAGAGTCCTGGCTGCAGGCCTGACATTGAGGTGAGCCAGAGAGGGGATGGGTGATCAGGTGACCTAGTGATGGAGGAGTGTGTGTCTGCCCACCTCATCCCCGGGAGTCAGTCAGCAAGCATATATAGCGGTGCTTGCTTTGTGCCAAGTACTGGACTAAGCCCCAGGTACCAAGGTAGGCAAGCCCCTGCCCTCAAGAGGCTTACATTCTAATGGATAGGGAGAGATAACACCTAAAATGGGGTGGGGGGTAGATGGAGGAGGGAGGAAGAAAGGTCAGAGCATGAGAGATGGCTGGCCTGAGCCCTCCCCATGATGGAGGTCCTGGGAAAAATCCACTCATGGGAAAAGGGGACAGGGAAGGGGGAGCAGGCATCTATGTCAGAGTGGTGAAGTCTAGAGGATGAGACATAGTTAGTCTAGTCCCTTCCCCAGAACAGAGATTCTGAGAACTTGCCAATGGGAACAGGGCCCACAGGGTTGGAAGGAGGAGGTCCCTGAGGCATGATAGTGAGAGGCAGTGGGGCAATTCCCCAGTGACTGTCAATGGGCATGGCTCTGGGTCAGCTCCACCCTGCTCCCTGAGGATGTAGCCCTGTGGCCACACCAGATCTAGGGGTTTCCTTGCAGACAAGGTGTTCCCAGGTATTCCCAAGAGAAAGAGATGCACTTATCCTGACCTCCAGTGCCATGGATTGTCCATTTGTAAAGGCCCAGGGTGGGCCCATGCACAGACCTGGGGGTGTCAAGAGGCATCTCCCTGGTCATTCAGCCTCTGGCTGCCATGTAGGCAGCAATGTGCCTACCTCTTATCCCAATGAGATTTGTTCATCTCTGGCTGGAAGGACTCTCCCTTTTCACCCACTCCCTGAGCCCCCTCAGGGCCTGTTGTCCCAGCCTTTGGAGGCCCTTTCTTGCGCTTCTGCTCTTCTCCCTTGGCAGGTGGTCATAAAGAAAGGCCTTTCACTTGTCAGCTCTATTGGTCTTAGCGTCTCCATGATATGAATGTGCCTCATTTATTTCACCGTTGCCCTGTTGGTGGACTCTTAGGGTGCTTCCAGGTTTTTGCAATTCCCCATAAAGCTGCTATGAAAATCTGTGAGCAGGTAGCCCTTTTTTTATAACCTTTCCAGGGTATATTCCCAACATTGGAATGATTAGGTCAAATGATATGATGGTTTTAAAACTGTCACTGAGTATCATCAGATTACAAAAAAAAAAAAAAATCAAATTATCTTGACACGAGGAGGGTGCCTGCCTTCCCACTATTCTGTCAGTACAGAATCTCATTTTTTGCACAAATCTGATGGGCATCAGGGGGTCCAGCAGAGCTCTTTAATCTTTAGTGAAGTTGAACAATGACGTTGAGTGGTTGTGAACAATTTGTGTTTCTTCCTTTGAAAATGGTCCGTTCATATCCTTTGACTATTTCTATCCATTGTGGGCTGGGAATTACCACTGTTGGCATGCACTGATCAGTCATGAACAATGGACCAGGTGACGCCCAAAGCCTTCATTCTCTGCCCAATGCGCGTTAGCCCTCCTACACGATAACTTACCTGAGTCCCTGGAGGGATACACAGCATAGGACATGTTAGTCTCCAACTCTGCATCCCCACGCTCTCTATCATCAGGGCTGGAGGTTCGGGAACTCTTGTCACATGGTTCGTCCAAGCATGTTTCCTGGGTTACTCACCAAAATTCAGACTTCATCTCAAAGCTGATACAAGAAAGGGGCTTGGGCAAGATGGCTTCCTTCCTCATGCTCTCACTTAACTAAAGGGACACCAAGATGATGTTCCTTTGATGAAGCAGGGGTTTGCCTGCCAGTGTCCCACTGACCTCTGAGAATGGCTGCCCTTTCCTGGGCTCCATTCCTTTCCCCCACGATGGACTTGCTTCAGGTCAGACTGAGACAAAATAAGTCCTGGGGCCTTGACTGGGTAAGAATTCTTTAGTAGCACTGCCCCAAATCAGCAGGCTATCAAGAGGGGGTTAGAGACCCTTGTCCTAGCCACACAGAGTTAGCTTTGGTCTGTCCTTGGCCTAGCCTCTGAGAATTCTTCCCAGTCTTCCCAGGATTTGTTGGCATGCTGTGAGCAAAATAGCTTTCATAAGGGTATGGGTCCCTAGGAGAGACCCTTGGTCTGGATGGTCTGGCCATTGCTGTGATTCTTATCAACAAAAGCATTCTGGTTGTGTGATGAGGAAGGCAAGCCCAGAGACCTTTCTTTTGTCTCTGCCTTGTGTCTAGAGCATCATCACCTTGTGTGAAGGCAAAGTGCAGGCGGCCTCCTCCTGTGAGATCTGTCGAGATCTGTCTGCAGTCGGGAGAAGAGTACTTTCCATCGAATCCTTTGGGACTTTTCAAGGTGAAAACAGTAAGCCAGATACCGGTTTGGAAAGGAGATGCCATTTGTGAGCTAGGGAAAGCAGAAGCACGCTGGGAAGCTAAGAAGCGAGTCTTGCATGGCAGGTGTGAGGGCTCAGGGCCCCTGAAGACATACCTTTGTTCCTTGGAAGCACAGAGAGGCTCCTGGAAAAACCTCCCTGGAGCAGCGAGGGCTTGCAGGGAGGGCAGTCTGAGGCCACCTGAGGTAGGCTTCTGGATGTCAGCTCCAGCATCACTACCTTTGTCCTCTGGCCTTATGGACCCTGAGGCTGAAGCAGGGAAGGCAGACAGAGCCGAGAGTTCTGCTTAAGGCCCTGCCAGGCCCTCTCTGACTTTTGCACAGTCCAGGATGCCTTGTTTTCCTCATCTGTGTGTCTTCTGGCTCCCTGGTGCTCTTTCTAGGAAGGGGAAGTTGGCAACACATAGTCACAGAGATCCTTTGTCCCATTTGCTCTGTCTCCCTCTTTTCCTTCCTGCTCCAAGATTCTTGGCACCACAGAGCCTTCTTGGCGTCACTGTCTACAGAAGGCCCCTCATTCATTCTCCAGAAATTTGTCCTACCATTCTCCCCACCCTTTCTGGTCCTTCCCTGCTCGCTGCCTACAGTCACACCCAACTCTCCCACCACCTTAAAAAAACTCACTGAAGTATCTCAAGAGAAACATGGGAAAGGGAGTTTCCAACATTTGTCCTCTAGGCCCTTTTTAAGGCCCTGAAGATAGGGAGGAGCCCACAGGGAAAGTGAGTGGAGGAGAAGGGACAGCCCCAGACACTGTGGCAAGCCCTCCCCAAGGGAGAAGCTCAGGGAGCCTTCAGGTAGGAGGACTTGGGTGGGAAGCCCAAATGTCCAGAGCACTGGGGGCTCAGGCTGTGCACCTCTGGGTTTCTCAGTCTCTGATGTAGTCATTCCCAAGAGGAAGGAAGAATTCACAAGGGGCTTTTGGAGGCCACATGACATGGAACCCTCAGGAGTCCCGTAGCCCAAGATCTCAGGCTGGTCTTAACATAGCAGTGCGTCCTGGACACAGCCCCACCTCCCACCCCTGAAAGCCATATTCCTGCAGCCACCTTACCATTCCCTGAGGGATGTGATGTGGCTTTCTCAGCTACTCCCAGGGCCATCCATTTATTTACCAGTAAGAGAGAGGCCGGTGCCCTCATCAGGGCCATTGGCAGCAGCCACTGTCCTTCCTCCCTGACTAGGGTGATGGTTAGGCTCCAGGGAGTTTGAAGCAGGCAAAGAGCTCTTTGGGTGAGAGGGGGAATTCAGGGAAGCCAGATATGTCCTTCCTCGAAGGTGTTCTTGCGGCCAAGTCCAAGGAGAAGAGAGACTGATTGACTCTGATTGACTATGGCTGGACCTCCCATACCCTGACATGTGGGAGTGACTAGGGGTGATGCTGGTCTGCATTGCAATGGCTTACTGCCTAACATCATCACAATTTTTTTTGTCACACACAGATGTGAATGAGAACATGTGGAGGGGAAGAATGGGCCCAAAAAGCATGGGACCCACAACTCACCCAGATGAGAAGAGGCCGGACAGTGACGCATCCATTGTACCAGACTCAAGAGTTAGTGACAGCAGCTCTGCGACCCACAGAAACCTGCCTCTGAGGCCACCAAGTGGGGAGAGAGAGGACAGAGAAAGTTTCTCTAAGGAAAAGCTGGCCAACTTCTTGGATTCAGGGTATTTCCACAGTGACCTGGACAGAGACCTTCTGAAGAAAAGTCGCCTGAGAAAAATCCAGACTTTCCCACGGCTCCTAATGGAAGCCCCAGAATCCAACAACTTCTGCATGTCTTTGACAAGTGGGGGGTCTCTGGCCAGGAAAAATCAGCTTCCTGCATCTGAATTATTTCCCCCAGACTACAGAAAGATCTTCCCAGAAGGGAAAAATGGTCCTTTCTCCATAAAAGCCCAGCCCAAGCACCGACTCAGATCTGAGCACTCAACTGACCCTCATGGGGAGAAGTCACTGCCTCTGCCACGGGAGCAAACCACCAACACTCAAGGAAGTGGCAGGGGTAGTGATGGTGGCAATGTTGGTGAGGGGGAGAGCAACACTAGACTTGGACTTAGGCCTGGAGAAGAAACTCCTGACGTGACAGAGATGGCCAAAAATGCTGAGATCTCAGGAGGACTGAGCAAAAGCGCGCTGTTGTCTCTGAACAAGTTGATCTTAAGAATGAATCCTGGTGAAGAAAGGTGCCTTCCAAATCCCTCAAGCCTACAGGAGCTGAGTGAAGACACGATGATGGCGGGCAGCCACGGAGAACATGGGCAAGGAGGCAGGAAGCTGGACACTGTCGGCAATGAACAGGTAGGTGGTTACCTTGCGATTTCCATGTGGGTTCCGGAGATGCTAGGGCAAAAGGGGAACCAAGGACAGCTGCCTTTTGGGCCTCTTCCATGTGCCTGTGCATGTACCTGATTGGACACAGCAAAGACAGTATCAAGGACGTTGATGATTTCGGAAAGGGCCACTTCAGTTGAGTAATGAGATTGGAAGCCAGACCACAGAGAGTCACGAAGAGAGCGGAGGCGCCTGTTGTCAGCGATCTTCTCAAGAGCGTTAGTCACAAAAGGCAAGAAAGAGGCCAGACGATTCTGATTGCACTAAATCTGCACAAACAAAAGTAAAGCAGCTGAAATTAGAGAGAAGAGGGAATTG
This sequence comes from Pseudochirops cupreus, assembly GCA_028627135.1. Classification (NCBI taxonomy): domain Eukaryota; kingdom Metazoa; phylum Chordata; class Mammalia; order Diprotodontia; family Pseudocheiridae; genus Pseudochirops; species Pseudochirops cupreus. The sequence continues at coordinate 579,173,283 of CM053582.1, forward strand.
GGGGAAATCTAGGGGCTTACCTCGATGCCAGCGGGGCGGGAGAGTCCCTGCGACCGAACTGTTTCAGTGACAGTGGCGACGTGTTAGCGCAGTCCGAGATCTGGCACCAGGGCCCTCGCCTTCCCGTTTTTTCCTTGATTGGCTTTATATTCTTGACCATTTGTTCTCCCAGATAAATTTTGTTGCTTTTTCTGGCTCTGTGAAGTAATTCTTTTTAGTTCTTTCTTATGGCACTGAATGAATAAATTAATTTCAGTAGTTATATCATTTTGTTTGTATTGGCTCAGCTACCCATGCATAATTAATATTTCTCCAATTACTTAGATCTGTCTTTATTTGTGTGGGCAGCCAGGTGGTGAAGACTTGGAATCAGGAAGACTCATTTTCAGGAGTTCAAATATGGTTGCAGACACTCACTAGCTGTGTGCCCCTGGGCAAGTCACTTTACTCTAGTGGCCTCCGTTTCCTCATCTGTAAAATGAGCTGGAGAAGGATATAACAAACCACTCTAGCATCATTGTTGAAAAAACCCCAAAACAGGGTTATGAAGAGTTAGACATGACTCAATCATAACAACAGTAACAATTTATTTGTATTAAAAATGTTTTGTGATTATGTTCATAGTGTGTTGCTTGTTGGGTAGACTCCCAAGTATTTTACACTCTCTATAGTTATTTCGTTATTATTACTATTTTAAAATTTTATTTTTGTTTTCATTTCCAAATTCTCTCCCTCCCTTTCCCTCCCTCCCTCACCCATTGAAAAGGCAAGAAATATGGTACCTATTCTACATATGAAGTCATGCAGAATATATTTCTTCTAGACCTTTCCTGAGGAAAAAAGAAAGAGGAAGGAAGGAAGGAAGGAAGGAAGGAAGGAAGGAAGGAAGGAAGGAAAGGAAGGAGAAGAAAGGAGGGAGGGAATGAGAGGGAGAAGAAGAAAGGGAGGGAGGGAGGGAGAGAGAAAGAAAGAAAGAAAGAAGTTTCAATAGTTCACTTCTCTCCCTGGAAGTGAATAGAGTTTTCCATCATGAGTCCTTTGGAATTGCCATGGATCATTATGTTGATCAGAATTGGTAAGTATTTCATAATTGACTCTGCACAGTTCACTTTGCATCAGGCCATATATCTTTCAAAGATTTTTCCTAAAACCATCCTCTTCATCATTTCTTACTAGCTGAGTAAGAAATAGTTACCCACTACCAAGTTGTTGGGATTTCTTTTTGCTTTTTTGGAGAGGAGAAGGCAGGGCAGTTGGGGTTAAGTGACTTTCCCAAGGTCACACAGCTAGTAAGTGTTAAGTGTCTGAGGCTGGATTTGAACTCAGGTCCACCTGACTCCAGGGTCAGTGCTCTATTCACTGCACCACCCAGCTGCCTCTACCATTTTTAACACTGAAGGCCTAAATATACCCTAAATGCACACAGTAATATTCCATTGCATTCATATACCATAACTTGTTCGGCCATTTCCCAATCGATGGGCATCCCCTCAGCTTCTAATTTTTTGCCACCACAAAAAGTGCTGCTGTAAATATTTTTGCACATATGTGTCCTTTTCCTTTTCCCTTTTCCTTTGATCTCTTTGATCTCTTTGAAATACAAACCTAATAGTGGTATTCCTGGGTCAAAGGTATGCAGTTTTACATTCTTTTGGGCATAGTACCAAGTTGTTCTCCAAAATGGTTGGACCAGTTCACAGCTCCATCAACAATGCATTTTTGTTGTTTTCAGTCATTTCCAACTCTTTGTGAATCCCTTTGGGCTTTGCTTGGCAGAGATACTGAAGTGGTTTGCTGTTTCCTTCTCCAGCTCATTTGACAGATGAGGAAACTGAGGGGTAAAGTGACTCGCCTAGGGTCACGCAGGTAGTAAGTAAGTGTCAGAGGCCAGATTTGAAGTCAGGAAAACGTCTTCCTTACTTCAGGCTCAGCATGCTCTGCAGTGTGGTGCCACCTAGCGGCCCCATACAGTGCCTTAGTCTGCCTGTTTTCCCATCCTGTAGTATTTGGCATTTTTTTTCCTGCCAAACGGACAGGTATAAGATGGGACCTTGGAATCATTTTAGCTGGCATTTCTCCAATTTTCAGTGAGTTGGGGCGTATTTTCACATGACTATTAATAACTTAGATTCCTTTTACTAAAAGCTGCTTTTTCATATCCTTTGACTTTGTCAATTGGAGAATGATTTCTTATTTTCATAAATTTGGCTCTGTTCCTTATATATTTTAGAAATGAAACCTCTGTCAGAGAAACTTGATGCAAAAGAATTTCCACTTCCTCCTTTTCTTCTAATTTTGACTGCATTTGATTTGATTTGTGAAAAAAAAGTGATTTGACTTTATCAAAGCTATCTATTTGACTCCCCATGATCCTCTCTGTCTTGTTTGGTCATCAGCTCTTCCCTTATCTATACATCTAACAGGTTAATTTCTCCATGCTGCCCTCATTAGCTGTATGATATCGTCCTTCACGTCTAAATCATGTGCCCATTTGGAGCCTGACTTGGTATATAATGTGAGAGGCTGATCTATGCCTAGTTTCTGCCAATGGTGTTTTTTGTTAAATGGCGAGTTCTTACCCCAGTAGCTACAACTTTTGTGTTTTTCAGACACTAGGTTCTCATTGGTTTCTGTGTATTGTGTGCCCAGTCTATTCCATTGATCAATCCATTTCTTATCTAGCACCAGATCATCTTAATGATTACCAGAAATCTCATACTTCTCGGCTACCTTTCCTTGCATTTTTTCCCACTGATTCCCTTGATAGTCTTGGCCTTTTGCTCCTCCAGATGAATTTTGCTATTATTTTTTTTTCTAGCTCTCTAAAGTAGTTCTTTGGTAGTTTGATTAGGATGGCGCTGAGTAAGTAAATTTATTTAGATATATTTATCTAGGTAATAGATTGGTTTGGCCTTCCCATGACACGAGCAGTGTTATTTCTTCGGTTATTTAGAATTATCTTTATTTGTATGAAGTATTTTGTAATTGTGTTTCTGCAACGCCTGTGTGTGTCTTGGCAAGTATATTCCCAAATGTTTTATACTGTCTGCAGTTATTTTTAATTGGAATTTCTCTTCTATTTCTTCCTATTGAGTTTGTTGGTAATATATGGAAATGTTGGTGATTTGTGTGGGTTGGGTTTATGTTATATGCTGCAACTTTGCTGAAGTTATTCACTGCATCAGTTACTTTGTTGGCTGGTTCTCCAAGTATCTCATCACATCATCTGCAAAAAGGTTAGAGCTTTGTTTCTTCTTTACCTGTGCTTATTATTACAGTTAGCATTTCTAGCACAATATTGAATAATAATGTTATGAGCATTCTTGCTTCTCCCCTGATCTTATTGGAAAGGTTTATAACTTACTTTCATTCCAGGTCAATGATTGCTCTTGGTTTTACATAGATAACTATTTATCATTTTAGGGAAAGCTCCGTTTTCCTCCTGCTCTTTCTAATGTTTTGTTTTGTTTTGTTTTGTTTTTAAAGAGCAATAGGTGTTGCATTTTGTCAAAAGCTTCTTCTGCATCTTTGGAAGTCATCCTGTGATTTTTGTTGTGTTATTAATCTGGTCTATGATTATAGCTTTCCTTATATCGAATCAGTCCTGAATTGTTAATAAAAACCCAACCTAGTCATAATATGTGATCTTTGTGATATGATGCTGTAATTTCCTTGCTACTAGTTTATTTACAATTTTTTCATCAATATTCATTAAGGAGATTGGCCTATTGTTTTCTTTCTCTGTTTTGATCCTCCCTGGTCTAGGTAACAAGGCCATATCTTTGTAATAAAATGAACTTGGTAGCACTCCTTCTTTATCTATTTTTTCAAATAGATTATGTAGCATTAAAATTAATTGTTCTTTAAGTGTTTGGTAGAATTTGATTGTAAACCCATCTGAGGAGTTCATTTGTACCTTGTCCAATTTTTTTTAAGATATGGTTATTTAACACTTCTTTTATGTTAATCTGGAAAATTATATTCTTATAAATAGTTAACCATTTCATTTAGATTGTCAGGTTTTGGCATATATTTGGGCAAAATAGCTCTTAATAATTGTTTTTATTCTTCTTTGTAAATTCACAATTCACAGTTTTCATTTTTGATGCTGGTAATTTGTTTTTTTCCTTTAAAAAAATCAAATTAACTTATCTATTTTATTATGTTTTTCCCTAAGATACCAGCTCCTGGTTTTATTTATTAGTTGAATGGTGTTTTTTTTTTTTAATTTCCAATTTTGTTCATCTTTCCTTTGATTTTTTTAGGATTTCTTTTTTTTTTTTAATCTTTAAACTTTTATTTATTTTAGTTTATATCATTCATTTTCACAAGATTTTGAGTTACAAATTTTCTCCCTGTCTTTCCCCTACCCACCACCCCAAAACAGCCATCCCATTGTATAACCCCTCCCCCAATCTATTCTCTCCTATGTCCTCCCCCATCGCCCCTCTGATTTTTTTAGGATTTCTATTTTAATATGCTTTAAATTTGTTGCCTTGCTAGGATTTTTTTAGTTGCATGTCCAATTAATTGATCTGATCTTTCCCTCCTTTTTTGTAGGTTTTTATAACTTTAATACATGGTCAATTTTTGTGAAGATGCTATGTACAAATATTCCTTTCTATTCCCACTTGGTAGTATCTAAAGGTTTACCGTATCTAACTTTAGTTAAAATTCTACTCATCTCCTTAACTTCTTTCTTATTTTATGGTTACATTTATCTAGATCTGAAAGAGATAAATTGAAATCCCATACTATTATAGCTTTACTGTCTTTTTCCTCCTGAAACTTCTTTAACTTTTCCTTTAAGAATTTAGATACTATGCCATTTGATGCTTATCTGTTCAATACTGATATTAATTCATTGTCTATAGTACCTTTTAGTGAAATGTAGCTTCCCTGCTCATCTCTTTTAACTCAGTCTATTTTTGTTCTTGCTTTGTCTGAAATCTTAGTTGCTGCCCTTTTTTTTTAATAAATTCAGCTGAAGCAGAATAGATTCTACTCTGGTCCCTTATTTTAACTTTATGTATATCTTTCTGTTTCAAGTGCATTTCTTATAAACAAAATATATTGTTGGATCCTGGTTTCTAATCCATTCTGCTACCCTCTTCCATTTTATCAATTATTCATCCTATTCACATTCACAGTTATAATTGTGAATTTCCCTCCATCCTATACTCTTATACTTTTCCTTCACTTTTTTTCCCATCCCCTCTTTAAGAGGTTTTTTTTTTTGTTTCTGACTACTGTCTCCCTTAATTTTCCCTCCGGTTTAATGCTTTCTTCACCCTTTGTCTTAATGCCTTTCCTTCCTACTTCCATATTTGGTAAGATAAATTTCAGGGATGTGTGTGTGTGTGTGTGTTCTTCCCTCCTTCACCCAGTTCATATTACAGTGAGGTTAAAGTATCACTGGCTTCCTCCCCCCCCTCCCCCAGCTATTGTCCTTTCCATTATATAAACTCTACCTTAAGCACCACTCTTATGTGAGTTTATTTTCTCCATTCTTCCTCTCCCCTCATTTCCTACCACATCCCACTTACCCCACTCTTCCATTATGTTTTTTATATCATCCCAATATAATAGAAACATACCCAGGCCCTCTGTCTTAATAGACTCCATGTAAGAGCCCTGGTGATGATAAAGTTCTGAGGAGTTACACGAATCATCTCTCCATATAAGAATGTGAACAATTTAACCTTATTTAGTCCCTTAAGGTTTTCCAATCAGTTTTGTCTTTTTGTGCTCCTTCTCTTGAGTTCTGTGTCTCATATGTAAGATATTTTCTACTCAATTCTGGTCTTCTTATCAGGAATACTGGAAGGCCCTCTATTTCATTAATTATCTCTTTTCCCCCTATAGGAATATATTCAGTTTTATTGGGCAAGTTATTCTTGGTTATAAGTCTAGATCCTTTGCTTTCTAGAAAATCAGCTCCAGACTCTTCATGTCATTATAGTGATGGCCTGACCGGCTTTACGGCACTTAGACTTTTTCTTTCGGACTGTTTGCAGTATTTTTCCTTGTCCTGGGAGATCTGGATTTTGGATACAGTATTTCTGGGAGTTTTCATTTTTGTGTTTTAGAAGATGCCGACAGAGTCTTTCTATTTCTGCTTTTGCCTCTGACTCTAAGATATCTGGACAGTTTTGTGATTTCTTGGCCTGCGATGTCGAGGCTCTTGTTTGTTTGTTCGTAGCTTGCAGACAGTCCAGTGGTTCTTCAATTGTCTCTTTTTAGTCTGTTTTCCAGATCAGTTGTTTGTCCTATGAGATAGTTCACATTTTCTCCAATTTTTTTTAGCCTTTTATTGTTTCTTGATGTCTTGTGGAGTCATTTGTTTCCATTTGACCAGTTCTAATTTTCAAGAAGTTATTTTTAGGGTGTTTTGTACCTATTTTACCAAGCTGCTAATTCTCTGTTCCATAGTTCTCATTTTTTTTATCATTTCTTTGCTCCTTTTTTAACTATTGCTTTAACTCTTCTAGGGATTCTTGACAGGCTTGTATTCAATATGCGTTTTTATTCGAAGCTTTGACTATAAGTGTTTTCAGGTTACTGTCCTCTTCTGTGAGTGTTTGTCTTGAACTTCCCTGTCACCATAGTAGCTCTTTACAGTCAGATTTTCCTTTTGTTTGCTTCTTCTTCTGGCCTGTGTCTTGGTTTTGGACTTTACATTAGCTCTGGGCTTTGTGCACTTCTGGGAGAGGGTTCTAACCTGAACTTCATGCTTTTACATAGACTGCTGCTGATTCCACAGCTCTGTTGGGGGGCCTGCAAGTTTTCAGTGCAGTGCTCCCCAAGTGATGTGATGTAAGGAGAGATCTGTTCCTGCCTTCCTGGTCAAGATCTGTGGGTTCCTACAACAAGTTTGAGTATATTGGCTTATGTATAGTTGATGTATATATGTATATATGTATATATGCTTTTACATAGATTGTTGCTGGACTCAGTTGCTGTTAGCCCACTGGGAGGTTCTACAGGTTCGGAGCAGTTGAGCTGCCTTTGGCCTGGGTTTCTTGCCATGGTTATTCCACATTCTGGGATAAAGGCTAGAGTTGAGTCACCACTCTGCACCTGGGCTGAGAGCCACATTTCTAGAACTTGTTCCTTCCTCTGTACACATCTAGGATCCACTCTCATTCATGATTGCTCCTTTCTACCCTGGATCTGTTACCCAAAACTAAGTAATGGGTGCCAGAAGTGCCAGAGGACATTGTTCCTATACCTAGGACTGGTTCAGGGATCCTGTGGGATCTCTTTCTACTCTGGTACTTTTTACCCTGGTCCAAGTTGTCTTGGCCCCCTTTCCATTACTGAATTCTAGAGTGCTCCTAGCCACAACTGTATGACTGCACTTCTGGGCAGTTCTCCAGACCCAGGATTCATAAACCTATTTCCCTAAGCTGCCCTAGGCTATAAATATTACTCACTGTGACCTTTTTTTCCTGACTTTTCCAACCAGAATTTAATCTGGTGCATTTTCTAGGTCATTTTAGATCACCTCTGGAAGAGGTAAGTTGGGTGAGCTACACAAAAATGCTACCTCTCACTCTACCATCTTGATTCTGCCTCTCATGGCATCAGGGTTTTTTTTTATGAAATATAGCATAAGATTCTCATCTTGGAGAGTTGGGAAGGGGAGCTATGAGAGACTTGAAGAGGGATGAAACATTTAGAAAAGCCATTTTGTTGAGTGGGTTGGTGAGTCAATATGGGAAACATGAAAAGATTACCTAGCAGCAATAAGGATCCAGTTGAGATTATATAACATAAAATTGTAGTGGACTCAATCAGCACAGTTTAATGATTTTCTCCCGTTTTATTCAGTATTGCACAAGTAGGAACAAAGGCAGTGGATGATGGAGTGATCTAAGACTGAGGCTTGATGGGGCAAGGGACTCAAGAGAAGAGGTTAATGTAGAGTTTACCTGGTTCATCAAGAATCAAGATTGGGAAAGAAAGAGAGTGATGATGTCCTGAAAAAGAATGGAAGGGTGGAGAAAGTAAAGGTCATGGTTAGGACAAAGAACAAGGTTAAGGGTCACAAAGCAGAGGAAGTAGAAAGCCAATAGATCAGAGAAGGGACTTTCAGAGTTCTTGAACTTGGAGGTGGTTCATTTGTGGATGATGGCAACATCAATGACTATCTCTATATACACGGTGGAGTGGAGGAGGAGGTCATGAGAAATGGGTCTGTTGAGGAATTGTGAAGTTAGAGTGTTTAAGGGAAGGCCAGCATATATGTTAAAGTCCCCTCATGGGAGAATAAGAATTGAGGAGGAAAATACTTAGTCAGGAACTGAACCCATCTAGAAAAGAAAAGGACTTTCTTGGAGGTAAACAGACAGCAGCTACCAAAATCTTAATTGGGTGGTAGATACAGAATGAATAAACCTCAAAGAAGGAGAGATTAGTGTGTGGTAGAAGTAGCGGGGGAGGGGCAGCTAGGTGGCACAATGAATAGAGCACTGGCCCTGGAGTCAGGAGGACCTGAGTTCAAATCCAGCCTCAGATACTTGATGCTTAACTAGCTATGTGACTCTGGGTGAGTCTAAGAGGCAGAGCCAGCCCCAGGGCCCTCCCAGACTTAGCCCCTGACCCTGACCTTGGAGTGCTCAGCTATTGGTCTCTTGAGTATCCCAAGGGCTTTGTGATGAGGCATTGAATCCTTGGAGTATACCCCCCCCCCCGTGAGGATTCCCACAGTTGCCTCACCTCCCACAGTTTCCCCTCCCCCCCTCCCCCCCACACCTAAATAAGCTAAGTCTGAGCGCTGCTGTGGCTGGAGCAGAGAGAAACCAGCCTCTGAGCCAGTGACCCGCAGCCCTTCTGGCCCCTGCTCTCCCACCAGAATCTAGCCCTTGAATCTCGGGTCCTTGGCCAATTTCCCTGCCTGCTTCTGAGATTCAAAGTTATTACCCGGGGAGCTGCTTTAGTCATCAAGCCCCATGTAGGCCAAGGCAGTGCCTAGTCCCTCGAAGAGGCCTCTGCAATGAGCCCCAGTGGGCTTTTGGGGACAATACTGCCCTTCCTGAGGCCAGTGCTGCCTGGGGTGGGGTAGAGAGGAGAGAGAGGAGGAAAGGGCAAATAGAGACCAAGGGCTCAGACACCCAGCTGGTCACATGCTCTTCCCTCCATCTGCTTGGCCCCTCCACATCTGGAGTTGTCTGGAGTTGTGTGGCCCTGTTCTCAGTCAGGTCGCCACATCCCGCTGGTGCCCATTTCAAACAGAGCCCTCCCTTTGAAGCTTCCACAAAAGTGGATGCTCCAGTGGCTCTGGGGTACTGAGCAGGGTTCCAGTCCTGGCATGGGACCTCCAGGCTGCCTCCATTTGGACCTTTCCCCCTGTGCAAACAGGCCTGGGGAGGCTTGGGCCCCAACTGCTGTCTGGCTTCTTAACACCCTTTTCTGACATACTTTTGCAAATAACTCTGCTGGCTTCCGGTCACCCTTATCCCTCTTGGACCTCTCTTTTAGAACAAAGAAGTTTAGTCAAGCTTTGCACTGATGAGAGGCAGCCTCAGGGCCTGGAAGAAGTGCCTCTGGACACACCTTGTAACCTCTCAGGACTATAAACTGACCTTTTTCTGCCCCAGCCCCTCTCTCACCTGCTCCACACCACACATGAGAGTCATGATATACTTCTGTCTTAACCACCAAACAGGGCACCGTCAACTCATTGGAGGGCCTGGAGAAGACGCTTATTTCCCTCCTTAGCCATCAGAGTGCCCAGAGCCCCAATAGCACTGCCATCATGACTTCTCTCATGGTCTTAAACCCCCAGGATGCACTGGAAGTCACCTGGCCAGACCAGTGCCCTCTGGGAGCCTGGGGGCAGATCCTGCCTGTCTGTCTCCAGTCAGCCCAAATGGCATGGAGCATTCCTGGGTCTCAGGGGGGTCCCCAAAATGCTTTCCTCTAGGGTTCTTGTGAGAATCATAGTGTAGAAAGCCAGACACCATTATCAGGGCCATACACAGTCCCAGCCACATATGCCTACACACTTTCACACACACACATACACACTCTCTCTCTCTCTCTCTCTCTCTCACACACACACACACACACACACACACACACACTCTCACATACACACATTCTCTCACACACACACATACAACACTCACATACACATATTCTCTCTCTCACACACACATACACACATTCTCTCACACACATATACACACATTCTCACACACACACATACACACATTCACACACACTCACTCACATACACATACATACATATACAGACACACACATACAGACTCACAGACACACACACATACACACATTCTCTCTCACACACATACACACACACTCACACATTCTCTCACACACACATACACACTCACATACACACATACACTCTCACATACACACAGACACATTCTCACATACACACTTTCTCTCTCTGTTTCTCTCTCACACACACACTCACATACACACATACACACTTTCATGCATACACATACACACTCATATACGCACATTCTCTCTCACACACACACACACACACACACACACACACACTAACATACACACATTCTCTCTCTCACACACATTCATATACATACACTGTCTCTCACACACACACTCTCTCACATACACACTCTCACATACACACATTCTCTCACACACATATACACACTCACACACACTCACACACACACACTTTCACATACACACACTGTCTCTCACACACACACGTACTCTCTCACATACACACTCTCACATACTCACATTCTCTCTCACACACATACACACTCACACGCACACACACGCACACACTTTCACATACACACATACACACTCTCACATACACACATTCTCTCTCACACACACATACACACACACACATTCACATACACACATTCTCTCTCACACACATACACACTCTCACATACACACATACACTCTCACATACACACAGACACACTCTCGCATACACACTTTCTTTCTTTGTCTCTCTCTCACACACACACACTCACACACATACACACTTTCATACATACACATACACACTCATATACACACATTCTCTCTCTCTCACACACACAGTAACATACACACATTCTCTCTCTCACACACATTCACATACACACACTGTCTCTCACACACACACATACTCTCTCACATACACACTCTCACATACACACATTCTCTCACACACACACACTCTCACACACACACACACTTTCACATACACACATACACACTTTCATACACACATACACACTTATACACACATTCTCTCTTTTACACACACAC
>CM053582.1:579185059-579229255 GCA_028627135.1 Pseudochirops cupreus
CTCACATACACACTCTCACATACACACATTCTCTCTCACACACACATACACACTCACACACACTCTCACACGCACACACACTTTCACATACACACATACACACTCTCACATACACACATTCTCTCTCACACACACATACACACTCACACACACTCTCACACACACACACTTTCACATACACACATACACACTCTCACATACACACATTCTCTCTCACACACACATACACACTCACACACACATTCACATACACACGTTCTCTCTCACACACATACACACACACTCACACATTCTCTCTCTCACACACACATACACACTCTCACAGACACACACACACTCTCACATACACACAGACACACTCTCACATACACACTTTCTCTCTTTCTCTGTCTCTCTCTCACACACACACACTCACATACACACTTTCATACATACACATACACACTCATATACACACATTCTCTCTCTCTCACACACACACTAACATACACACATTCTCTCTCATACACATTCACATACACACACTGTCTCTCACACACACACGTACTCTCTCACATACACACTCTCACATACACACATTCTCTCTCACACACACATACACACTCACACACACTTTCACATACACACATACACACTCTCACATACACACATTCTCTCACACACACATACACACTCACACACACTTTCACATACACACACATACCCACTTTCACACATACACATTCTCACATACATTCTCTCTCTCTCTCTCTCTCTCTCTCACACACACACACACACACACACACACACACACACTCACAAACACACACCTATGGGCATCTTTACCTGGACATTTTTGCAAGCACCATGGCTCCATGACGCCATTGCTTACCTCTTGGTTAAGGAGAGCTGGGTTTGCTTGTGGTTCTGAAGGGGAGCCTCCTGGTACCCAAGTTAATGGATTTTCTCTGCCCCCCTCCCTGGCTTCTTTGTCTCTCCCACCCCACACAGTGGGTGTCTCTACAGGAACTCTTGTCAAGCCTGGGGAGGCCCTTTGGAGAGTACGAGCTCTGGGCACTATGTCGAGAATCTCTGTTCACTCTTCAGAGCTACATAGAATACCCAGGTAATCCTCTGTACCTCCACATATCTGCTTTACTGGGAATCGCCATTGCTGCCCCCTCCCCCAACAAGGGAGAAGCCAGGGCTGGTTTGGGCTATGGTCACAGAGCTGAGTGTTACCCAGATGTCTGGGCCCCTCCCATAGGCCCCAGGGTGAGCCTGGCTGTCCCTTCCCACCTGGAATTTAAGGCATCGCCGCCTGCTGCTACTGGGGAGCTGGCACTGTGGGACACAGGAAGGGGGGCAGCAAAGGGATGCTGGGAGGATGGGGTGCAGATAAGCCAACATTTTTATCCTCTGCATTTATTAAGCCCCTGCTGTGTGCATGGCACCATGCAGGGCACTGAGGTAAAAAAAAGTAATGGCCAGACGTCTTAGGTGCCTTCCCACTCAGAACCCATGAGGAGAGTGCTTGGCTAGGCATGGAACAGGGTGATGCTAAGGCTCTTTGCAACTCAATTTTTGGCTAAAGACCCTCCATTAACCCCTGCTGAATCAGCTTTGCCCAAGGTCGTCATCCTCCCCTCCCCTGAGGCAGTCAGGCAGCTGCCCCCACAACCCTGCTTCCAGAAGCCCCGTCTGCTTTTCCTCTTCTTTTTCTAGAGGCCATTCCATTTTATTTGCTTTTCAGTTCCAGATTTTCTCCCCCTCCCACCCACTGAGAAGGCAAGAGCTCATTACATCTATGAAGTCATGCAAAACATATCCCCATACAAGCCATAATCTGTGAGAGGGAGAGAGGGAGGGTATAGGGAGGGGGACAGACAGACGGATGGACAGCCAGACAGCCAGACAGCCAGACAGACGAATGGAGGGAGGGAGAGAGAGGGACAGAGAGAAGGTGGAGGGAGGGTGACAGACAGACAGATGAATGGAGGGAGAGAGAGAAGGTGGAGAGAGAGAGACAGACAGACGGATGGTCAGACAGACAGACAGACAGACAGATAAATGGAGGGAGGGAGAGAGAGGGAGAGAGAGAGAGGGTGGAGGGAGGGAGGCAGACAGACGGATAGACAGACAGACAGACAGACGAATGGAGGGAGGAGAGAGAGGGTGGAGGGAGGGAGACAGACAGACAGACGGATGGTCAGACAGACAGACGAATGGAGGGAGGGAGAGGAAGGGAGAGAGGGCAGAGGGAGGAAGAAAGGAAACTTCAATCTGATCCATTCTCTCTCTGGTCTCTCCACTTTTTCCAAAGTCTGCTGACCCTTGGTCCAGCCCATACCCTGGGGAAGAAATATGCCTACCCCCACTTATGAAGTGCTTGGTTGCGTGCTGGGCACAGAAACAGTTCAGGCCCTGCCTTCAGGGTGCTCCTTGCCCCCTGGCAGGCTGGGAGCAGGGCACAGATGCATCTGCTCACAGATCAGCTGGTGATACAGGCTAGATACAAACATGGACTGTGATTGGATGAGGGATGCCCCAATAGGATGAGGCCCTTGAGCCAAAAGGCAGAGATGAGGTTGAAGGGAAGGGCAGTCTTCCATTAGTGCAAGAAGACCTGAGTTCAAATTCAGCCTCAAAGGCTTACTAGCTAGGTGACCCTGGGCAAGTCATTTAAGCTCTGACTGCCTCAGTTTCCTTATCTATAAAATTGGAAGAATGATAGCACCTCCCTCCCAGGGTAATTGTGATGCTCAAAGGAGGTATTAAATTTGAAGTTCTTAGCACAGTATCTGGCACAGAGTAGGTGCTAAGTAAACACTAGCTGCTGTTACTGTCATTAAGCAGAAGAGTTTGCGTGTGGGCCTTCAGGCGGTGGGAGCCACGGGAAGTCACAGGTCCTGGCTTAGTCGCATTTCATTCCCTCAGTGTCTTTGATTCCATCTGGTCTCCAAGCTCATCTCTAGTCCTAGCAGCCGCCTACACTATAGATCTGCCTGGCGCTGGCGCTGGCGCTGGCGCCTGGTGCTCTCCTCCTGCTGGGGGGGAGGGAGCAGCAGCACCTGGCCCCTGCACCTCTGACGTGTCCTTCCTTCCATAGCTTATTTGTGTTTGGACTCTGTGCTGGTGGACTCCGAAGGAAATGTTCTCTTTGGAGCGCTAAAAGATGCAGGTAAGACTTCCCCCCTGTGTGGGCACTGGTGTCTGCCCTTCAGTTCTGGGTGTGTGCCCGTGGGTGCTGTGGGTGCCTTTGGGCACTGTGTGGGTGCAGTGTATGGCCATGTGGGTGCATGTGGACAAGGGTTTGGTTCTGTTGTTTTCAGGGGCTGGTGGCCAGAGGACAAGCATTCTTCCTCTGAAGCAAACTTTGACCTTTCTTTTGTCTCCCGCAGGCACTTATAACCCTTTTTATGTGGCTCCTGAAGTGGCAGGACAGAAGCTGGTCACAGAAAAGGTCAGTGGGCAGGTTCCTGTGACACCCTGGCCTCAGTGCACGTGGGGGGCAGTGTGTGGCACCAGGGCACAGCCTCAGGCCACATCTTTGGATTGGCCTGGGCTCACCCAGCAGCCTGGGCCTCTGGGCCTCTTCCCCAGGTCCTCAGCTTCTAGCACTCTGGTACCCTCCCTCCCACTCCCTACATGCAGGCAGGTCTAGGAAAGCAGAGCCAGAGGGCTAGCAGAGAGGCCAGGTCAGGCAGGCAGGCAGCCCTCTGGGAAGCATCTCAGCCCCTTGGAGAAGGATTTTGCTCTTTCCCACACCCTGGGGAGGGCTTTGCTCCCTAAATCTGATATCCGTGTAATAGGGAGTGGGGAACGGAGGTTAAAGGCAGGAGACATCTCTGTCCTGCTACCCCACCCTCACTTTGCAAACAGCTCCTTGTTGGAGCCAACTCTAGTGATGAGGAAACAAGAGGAAAAGGAAGAAAGAAATGAGCATTTAGTAAGCACTCACTGTATGCCAGGCCCTACACTCATCACAAAGCCTGGCCCTTCACAAGTGCTGAGTGAAGGCAGGACCCTCCGGGAGATGCTGGCCACCAGGAAGAGGAGGCAGGGAAATGGGCATGATTTCTCCCCCCCCCCCCCCCAGGCCTCCAGGTTCTCAGCTGGACCAGAGCATCTCCAGGCTCTTGGAACAGGACTAAGGGGGAGAGTAGCTGTACTAAGAGGCCAGAGAAGAGCTAGGCCAGCGGGGTGGCCTCCAACTGCATGGAGCTTCAAATGCCAGCCACAGCCACAGAAATGCGGTCTAGGAGGCAACAGGCAACAACTGGAAATGTTTGTGCCAAGGCATGATGCACCCAGATCTCTTAGGGAGATGCTTAGAGCAGCCAGGTGGTGCAGCAAATAGAGAGCTGGATCTGCAGTCAGAAAGGTTCAAATATGGCCTCATACACTGGCTAATTGTGTGACCCTGGGCAAGTCACTTCACCCTGCTTGCCTCAGTTTCCTCAGCTGTAAAATGAGATGGAGAAGGAAATGGCAAAGCACTCTAGTATCTCTGCCAAGAAAACGCCAAATGGAGTCATGGAGAGCTGGATACAACCGAAATGAGTGAAAACAAAACAACCACAATTCTGGCCCAGCCACAGGACTCATGAGATGGGTCCTCTTCGTGGGAGTAGACAGGAGGGCGGAGCTACTAAGACATTGTGAGTGAGAGGTGGCCAGAGGAGGTACCATGGACAGAGACGGGCTTGCCAAGGCAAACCCTTCAGTGCCTCTACCAGGACCCTACCTTCAAGTGCCTGCCTTCTCCTAGGGGACAGGGCAGCAATGCGGATAAGGAGGCCATTAAATTCAGTGACTGTTATGGCCTCCTGCTCCCTTTCCCCACTGCAGCCCCCTCTACCTGGGACACTGGGCTGGGCTCTAGACATACCAAGAAAACCTTGTCAGTCACTTGCCCTCGAGGAGCTGACATTCTGCTGGGGAGGGATTCAAAGCACACAGGATTAGGGTTAGGGAACCCATTTGGTGCTGTCTCTGCTGCTTCTTCATTGGTTGACCTTGGGCAGATCACTTAGAGGACATGGACCTCAATTTTTTCATCTGTAAAAAGAGGGAGTTGGTCTCAGTGGCTTTTGACATCTCTTCCAGATCCAAATCTAGGACCCTTTAAGTAAATGCTTGGTGACTTAGGGAGGAACAGAGCATTAACACCTGGGGACAGCAGGGAAGGCTGGCCCCTGGAGGCCCCCAAACTTGGGGAGAGGAGAATTAGGGCTTTCTGTAAGGAAATGAGAACTGCATCTCCAGTAGACGTGGAATGTCCTTGTTCAGAGGCTGAGGGTGTTGTTGAGGGTTTTCTGTGCCAGTCTCCATCAGACTGGAGCCCTCTGAGCTCTCAGGTCTAAGATTTGGTGCTTCTGCATCAAGAAAGTCTTCCTGAAGGAAGTCCCACTTAACCCGATTCTTGAAGGCTGGGTGAAGTGAGAGGGAGGAGAGCTGTGAGGGCCCAGGAGGAGGGCTTGTCTACCCCCTTCCTCTTCACTCTTCCCAGGTCACCCTTTCTCTCCTTCACCTCCTGGCTGCCTTCAGGTTCTCTGCTAGGATTCCATCTGCAGGAAGCTTTTCCTGATGCCGCTGAATCGTTAGTACCCTATTGGTTGTTGGCCTGCTGTCTGTCTCATTAGACTGGGAGCTACTTGAGGACAGGCTCTGTTTTTGCCTTTCTTTGTGTCCCCAGTGCTTGACACAGTGCCTGGCCCACATAGGCTCCTAATCAATGTTTATCGACTGACTGATGGACTTCTCCCCTTCTTTCCTGACAGGCCTCTGTTTACTGTGTGGCAGCTATCTTGTGGACTGCAGCCAAATTCAACTTAGCACCTAAACAAAAGCTGGCGTTGCCTCGGAAGCTCAAAGGCCTCCTGCTGGACATGGCCCGGAGCAGTGCTATGGATAGGCCTTCTGTGGCCCAGGCTATGAAGGTGATTACATTGCTGCCTCATCCTCCTTTTGGTCAAGTCTGAGCAGGGGATCATGAGTCAGTTGGTCCCCAAGACACCCCCAGGGCAGAAGGCTAATGGTCAGCAGAGGTGGGGATCAAGGCAGGCTTGGGATGAGCCCAGACTGGTGTGTGAGAGGGAGAATTGGCCTGACACATGGTTTTCCTGGCTTGGGTTCTTTGGCTCAAGGGTATGACTCCATTGCCCCCCTTTCCCCTCTGCAGCCCCACATGATTAATGAGTGCAGGACCAGTCACACAGGCACCCTCCCACGCTAGGAATTGCCCCAGTGCCCCCCAGAGCTGAGCCAAGCCCCACCATTCCTTGCTTCAGGGTCTCTGCCTTCTTACTAGCTTCCCAAAGGAATGTTGGCTTCTCTTAGGTGAAAGGTCCAGCACATGTAAGTCACACCCTGGACCAGCTATCCCCTCTGGATGGAGGCAGAGAGCCTTCTCTCCAGTGTTTGCCTCCCACCACAGGTACCAGTGGCTTATAGATCTCCCTATCTCTCCTGGCCCTTCAAGTGGGGCCTGCTCCTTTTGCTATGTGGGGGCCTAGAGCAGGCATTGGTATCTACCACACAGTCCAGGATTGTTCCCTTCTAAGCCGGGCCTTGACATGTCTTCCATTATCGTCTCTTTCAAATTCAGGCTGAACCCATCCCACTTCTCTCCCTTTCTACTCTTCTTTCCTCTGAACCCAACAGAACCATTCCTAGACCTCATGTCTAATGAAATGCCCCCCCTGCCGATGACTGAGTCCTGAGGAAAGGTGGGGTCATCTCCCCATGTGAGAATGTCAGCAGCTTCACTTTTTTATCCTTCATGAGGGCCCATTCACACTGACCTTTGGATGTTTCTCTCAACATGGATTTGAATTTCAATGAGACTCTGGGGTTTTTTTCATGAGAAACACTTGGAAGTCACCCAAGTCATGAAAGGCCCATTTTCCCCCTGCATGATCGAGCTCTTGGCTGTTGGCCCATATCCTTCATCTTCTGGAATACCATTCCAAGCTCCTCACTGCTTGATGATGGTGGCTGCCAAGTTGGGGTGCCTCTGACTGTGGCTCCTGGGTTTGCATTCTTTCTGCCTGACTGCTTGCAGTGTTCCTTCTGTGGCCTCAGAGAGCTGTAATCTGGTGATTACATTCCTTGGAATCTTCTTTTGGGGATTTCTTTCAGGAGGTGGACTTAATTCAGTTTCTATTTTGCCCTCTGGTTCTAAGGCCTTGGCAGGTTTTTTTTTGGTTGTGATATGCAAGTAAGTAGTCCAATGATTGTTAAATTATCTCTCCTCCCCGTTTTCCTGTTCACTTGTTTTTGCTATGAGATAACTTACAGTTTATTCTATTGTTTTAGTCTTGTGATTTAGTCTTGATATTTTGTGATGTCTCGTGGAGTCATTGGCTTCTATTTGGCCAGTTCTCGTTTTGGGGGAGTTATTTTCTTGGGAAAGGTCTCATACGTCTTGTTCAATTAATTCTTTTTTCACATCTTTCTTTTATGGCTTTCTTTCCTTTTCCCAGTTTTTAGTTCCTTTTAATCTCTTGTTTTAACTCTTCCAAGAATACTACATTCCGAATGACCTTGTGTCTCAGTGGCATCATTCCCATTAACCTTGGCCTGGAGATTTGTCTGAGCCATTCTTTTTGTGTCTGGAGCTTCCCTGCCACCATCTTTGTGGTGGGTTGGGTGCTATTTGTGTTAGCTCATTCTTCCAGTCTCTTCCTTGACTGTGTCCTTCCAGAGGGAGAGTCTGAGCTGGCCTTTGGTACTCATTTTCTCCAAGCACCCAGTGTTGTGTTATTCCAGGCTCTCAGGGACAGCTAATGCAGGAGGCCTGCAAAGTGCTCCCAAAGTGATCCAAGGCAAAGTCTTATCACTGTCCCCATGGGGGCTTGCCCAAGTGGAAGATCTGCTGCTGTACCCAGCCACCGTAATCTCACTAGGAAACCGCAGATTCAGAGTGACCAGCCTGCCAGCTACCTTTCATTCTGGGACTCCTGCCCTGGTTATTCCTCTACAACTTCAGCCTGGAGTAATGACTTCAACTGAGCCTCTTCTGTGCTCCTGGGGTCTGAGCCACATGGCTCCAGTTCACTTCTGAATTTGACCTTTGCCCAGTGCCCAGCGAGGCCCCAGGACCTTGACCACTCTGCTCTATCACCTGTAGCTGCCACTTCCCTCCTCAGTGTGCCCTGGTTCTAAGCTATGTAACTGCCAATTGGCACCTATGCTCACACCCCTGGACCCTCCTCTTTCCCCTCCACTTAGCCCCAGACCTCTGTCAGACCCTGGGCACTAGCACTTCACACTTTGCACTCCTGGCCAGACCCTGTGCCCAGTGGTCACAGATCTCTGTGTCTCCCTACATAGACCCGAGTTGGGACAGTGATGCCTTGTGACTTGTTCCTTTGTATTTCCCCATCAGGATTCATTTCTCTATCTAGGTGCATTCTCAAGATCTTGATGGAGATGTGTCTGGAGAGCTGGGCTGTTCCTTCAGTCATTTTACCATCATCTTGATTCCTCAGCTGAAACCATCAGTGCCTTTGTCTGGGGTTGGGCTGTGGGAGGGCTGTGTTGGCTCTGGGTCCGGGGCAGGGGGAAGGAGCCTAAGACCCCTCCCTGGATAAAGGTCCTTCCTTTGCCTACAAGGTCAAATAGCATTTTCTAAACACTGCTCCCCTTCCAGGGTTGGGACACTTGTTCAGACACAAAATGAGAAGTCCCAGGAGCACCAGGGAAATAGTTGGGTGGCCAGGGCTCTGTTGCGATTGCCTCTATGTGGCCCCTCTCTGCTTTGCCTTGTCCAGGTGTGTAGCAGCTACCTGCACCAGCGAGGCATGGACAGCAAGAAGATCCTTGCCCGCCTGAGCGCATCTCCACTGCAGGTAAAAGGCCTGTTTGCTGCCAACAAGCCCACTTAGACTCTGGGCAGACCTGACCTCTGGGGCTTCCTCATTTCTCTCAGACCTTTTCGGGGGCTTTCATCTAGGCAGTGGCCACCCAGGGCGGCTCCACAGACAGCATCACCAGGGTGATACCCTTGTTGGGCAGAGGTGGCCTGGCTGTCTTGTACTTTGTGAGAGCTGTGGTATCATCTCTCTGTATCTCTAAAGCAGAGCAGAGATGTGTGCAGCCCTGCTTCAGTATCCCCTTTGAGATTAGAACCAAAGCTCATCTCAAATAATCACCAGGACCCATGAGAGATGACACAATGCACCAGAAGGGTATCCGGGTTTGCCCGGAGCATCATGGAAAGACATACCTGAATTATAGAATGAACCTGTTTGCTCACAGCTAAATTTTTAGAGGCAGAGGTTCATATCAGATGCCAAACACCTATCTCTTAAGAATCTGTATTTGAGAAGAAGCCCTTCTTCTCAGCAGAGACTTTTGATGTTAGCAAAGGGTCCAGTCCTGGAGAATTCAGTTGTGCTCAATCTCTGTAAGTCACAAATGAATTGCAGGGCCCAGTGAGCCCCTGAGGAGGGGACAGGATCATCAGCCATCCTAGGAGGCCTTTGTGGGCTTGCAAAGTCATCAGAGGGCTATCTCCATCTTGTCCAGAGCACAGGCACTTCTGGGTGGTGTCTGCAGCTTGGCCTGCAGCCTGGGTGAGCTGCTGGAAGCATGGAACAGTGTTTAAGAAACTTCTAATGCCTCTGGGTCCTGAGCATCCCTGCTGTGTAACCCAGGGGAGGAGAGAACCTCAGATTAGCAGTCAGAAGGACCCTGTGAGGTGAGGCCTGGGGGACAGAGCCTCAGCTTCCTCATCTGGAAAATGGGGGAAATGATCCTGTAGTGCTCCTCTCATACAGCTGTTGTGGGAACCAAATGAGATGGGGTCTGCAAAGTGACTTCAAACCTCAAACCTTTCCAAGAAGGTTTGTTGGTCCTCTTATTTGAGATAAGGTAGAAAGCCCCAGTCCAGGCTCCTCACCCTGCCTTCTATTCTCAGGTTTACCAAGAAGAAGAAACCATCGGCCTGCAAAGCTCCCTGAGTGGAGGGGTCCTGGGAGCTAAAAGTGGCAAGGAGGACACGGAAGAGGCCAGTCCAGGTGGACGTCCCCCCTCCTCAGATGGCATTGGTCCAGGTGGGCATTCGCCTTCTTCATACAGTGCTGCCCGGGCATTGACCACCTCTTTCAAGGGCACTGTGGGTATTTTGCTGATGTTGGGCCTTCTCATCTTATCACAGGGTTTGTTCCTTTTACTGGGGATGGCAGGCTGGTAGCTGTGAAGGGCCCAGTGCCTCACCCACTGTCTACATGCAGAGAAAGCCAGGTTTTACCAGCTGCGTTCACCTCTTTGGCCACTCACTTTAAGCCAATTGTTTTGGCACAAGAGGCAGATATGACAGAGTGAGTAGTGGTGAGGAGGCCAGCAGTAGGGCTGAGGTGCCAGGAGAGCTTTATAAGATGTGTTTTTCTCCCCTCTGTCTCAGGGAAGGCTGCACATTCCCTTCTGATCAGGGTGATCAGCATGAGGGCCCCTGCCCTGCCCCTGGCTCTGCAGACAGCACGGAAAATGAAACGGCTGAGTGTCAGATGGCTGTTGTGAGCCCAAAGGCTCCAGAAACTCCCCCACTAGCGGGGACTCCACAGGGCTCCCCCGAAGCACAGCCCCCAGGCAGCTCAGCCCAGCACCAGCTGCCAGCCAGACCCACCTCCCAAGGGGGCCAACAGGAGAGTGATCCATTCACTCTTGGGGACCCTTCTGGGACCTCTGGGACACCTGCCACTCTCCTGAAGAATGGTCCCCTTCCCACGCAGGCTCAAGAGGCCAAACCACCATTGCAGGAGGAGCCTCAAGGCCCTGACCTTCCTTGTGGCAGAGGCCACAGCAGTGACCCTGTGGGCAAGGAGTCCAGTACCCCTGGGGCACCAAGCCTGGAGTCCAAGGAGCCTGGCAGCTGCAGGGACACTGCCTCTGCCTTTGGGGCTCCAAATCAGCCTCTGCAGAGAAATGTCCCTAGAAGTCAAGGAGGGGGAAAAGAACCCAGTAGTACAGGGCCTCCCCCAGACTTGACAAAGCTAGGGAGGCTGCCTTCTTCTCATTCAGAAACCTCCTCTGGGCAGAAAAGGACAATTGGTCCTTCACTACAGAGAGTGATGCATCTCATCCAAGAAGAGTTTGCCTTTGATGGCTATCTGGAGAATGGGCTAGAAGCCTTGATCATGGGTATGCATATGGAGCAGGGTGATTGTTGGGGAGGGGTATTGGCCGTTGTGGTCCCCTGTGCTTACTGGGCTGGGAGGGCTCTCAGGGTCCCAAGGGGGGCAGGAGGGTCTGGTCCATCTGGGAGAGAAGCCCTGAGACCACAGCAACCTTTTGGTCTATCACACCATTTTCTAAGGCAGCCAGTAGACCACCCATCCCACCACACCTCCAATCTCCCTCCTTCAGGAAGACATGGTGGGGAAAGTGGGGCTCCCCTGAGGACAACATTCCTGCAGAAACATTCAGAGGTTGGTGAAAATGATCGTTATATTTTGATCCCCACTAAGGAGAATATATCTACGCGTTGAAAGATCTCACATATGCAACTTTCTGTGGGGCCATATCTGAGAAGTTCTGTGACCTCTACTGGAATGAGAAACTGCTTCAGAATCTCTTCAAAGTCGTAAATGGGAAGATGTCCCCACCTGGGAGGTGAGTGCCCCCCATCAGCTTCTATGCAACCTGTGGCCTGTCCAGCATGGAGACCCAGCCTCCTCTCTTTCCTCTCCCTCCTCTGAGGATCTCAGCTCTCTCTCACCGCTAGGCTTGACCACAACTGTGACTGGAGGAGAAAAGCCCCCAAGACTCCAGCCCCTCAGTGAGACTCTCCTCAATGGGACTTTTTAATCAAAGTCCTTATTTTTAAAGCCAGAAAATCTGCCCTCCGTGGCATTTGTTTATTTGTGAGAAAAGAGGAAGAATTAATGCTGCCATGGACAGGGAACATTGACCACCCCTTGTCCTGGTAGACAGGAGCACCTTTTTGCCCCTTGCTCCAGCCCTGCCTCCCACTATGTCTCCCTTTGTCTTTTCTCTTTACAGCCCACCCTCCACCTTTGCCCCTTCCTCTATGGCCTAGTTTCTCCTCTATTCCTGCTTCTCTCTCCCTACCATTGTTTCCTGCTCAGGTGGGAGCCTGAGTCTAGGTGGTCATTGGCCATGGGTGTACAACTGTGCAGATACTCTCAGATGTGGCTCTGTCCTGGTTGTTTTTTCCTCCCTCCTATCTGTCATTCTTTGCTACAGGGGATGATTGGGTGGGTGGGGGGTGATGGTGATGATGGTATAAAGGAAATACAAGGAACCCCTTTTTGGGAGGGAAGTCACAGACCATGGGAGCTGATAGAACCTTCTCCTCAGGCCGAGCTGAGCCACAAGTCCCTGCTAGGACCTCCCCCCAGGTCTCTTCTTGTTTATTCCCCTGCCTCGGCCCCACTCTGTTGTTGGACCCTAGGTCCCTCATGGTCTTGGGAGTCTCTGCTTTCTCATGGCAGATAGGAGTGCAGAGCTGGGGGGATGGTACCACTCAGCACCCGCATCCCTGAGGCCATGCCCCACCACTCAACTCCTCATTTTGGTCTTGCCATAGAAGGAGCAGATGGATGTAAGTGGCCTTGGAATACTGACTGATTTCCATTTTCTTCATCATTTTTCTGATGATACTCATCAGAATGTGTCCATAGAATGTGCAGTAATGTGTCCACATTGACCATCAAATCCAGTCTTCTTGAAGAGCCCTCCACCTAACCTTTGCTTAAATAACCCCAAGCGGAGAGAACCTACCCCAATTCCAAGCCCACTCCATTTGGGGCAGCTGTCATCATGAGTCAGTTTTTCCTAATATCAAGCCTCTTTGCCACTGTCCCCATCCAACTGCCATATCCCCATTGCTCCTAACTCTGCCTTCTGGGACAAAACAGAACAAATTTAGTCCTTTACCTAGGCAGCTAGAAGACTCAATGCACAGAACCCTAGGCCTGAAGTCAGGAATCCCTGAGTTCAAATCTGACTTTTGTCCATGGCTACCCCTGTGGTCTGATCAGTCCTGTTTAGCCTCTGCTTTGTTCATGACTCTGTCCTAGTCCCTGGGGACCCATGGACCTGACCACTTCTCTACCAGACCATTTGTGTGGTGGGATCACCCCTGGAGGTCCAGTCATGGGGGCTTTCTCTAATTCAGGCACAGACAGGGTAATATTGGATGACAAGAGAAAGCCCATGGGCTTTTGCCTGGAGCCCTTTGAAATGTTAAAATAGAGATTCTGATTTTCAGCATTATGGACATGGACAGCTCTGAATGGGAGAGTCAAGGCCATGGTGGACAGAAGCCAGTCAGTGGGCTAGCAGGTGGGAGACAAACAAAGTATGAAACAGGTAAGACATTAGCCCAGAGGTAGGCAGGAGGCCTTTCCCTGAGCAGGAGGCTTTTCTTGTCTCCAATGAGGTCCCCCACTTTTCTCACTACAAGAACAAGGAGCCAGTTATCACTGGGCTCATTCTTAAGCCAATCAATAATCAGTCAGGAAACAAATTATTTAGGTCACATGAGGAAGAATCTTGTTTCAAGAGGGGTAGTGATGCATTAGAGTAAAGCTAGACCCAAAAGCAGGGAGCCACAGGGGGATGGATGCCTGACTCTCATGGGTTGGTGTGAGCTCAAGCAGTCTCTCAGCATCATTGAGAGTATGAAAGGTCACCAGCAAGACCCTAAAGAGTGACAGATAGATAGATAGATAGATAGATTGACAGACTGATAGACTGATGGATAGATAGATGAGTAGATAGATCTGTAGATCATTAGATAGATGATAGATCAGTAGATGGATAAATAGATGGGTGGATGGATGGATGGATGGATGGATGGATGGATGGATGGACAGACAGATAGATGGATGGGTGGATGGGTGGATGGACAGAAAAATAGATGGGTAGGTGGGTGGAAAAATAGATTGATGGCTCAGTAGATGAATAGATACTTCAGTAGCTGGATGGATCTGTGGCATAAAAAGGTGGAGAGACATAGTTTCTGGGTAATTAATCATTTCATTAATCATACTAGCAATGATTAATAAAAGAGTCAGTGGCCTTCTCAAATGCCAAAGACCTCTCACGGACCCCACTCAATGCTTCTGTTCCCTTGGAAGAGCGCAAGTTCCTGAGAGTACCAATCAATTCTTAGCAAGTAATGAAAAAATGAATATTATAATGAGGGATGGGCTTCTTCTAATGAGGCTCTAGGGAACAGTTTTCTTCAGAGAGACTTATCTATGCTCCTGTCACCCCTACCCCCCACCCCAGGGTACTCTAGATCAAAGAAAGAATCCACTTCTTCCCAGACTTGTCTGAGTAAAACACAACGGGCCAGTACCCCTTAATTCACCCAAATTAAAATTTCTTTATCTTTTATATAGATCTGAGTTTTCCCTCTCATGATCAGCCCTGTACTTCAAAGGCTGCCTGAAGAAGCTATAGGAAATGATTTCTAAAGAAGCAAGTAGAAAAAGGGGAAAACCTTAGTCCTGATTCAATATTGGTTTTAATATAAGAAAGAAATAATCATTTCTGAGAGAGAGACACAGAGACAGACGGACAGAGAGACAGACAGAAAGACAGAGAGAGAGAGAGAAAGAAAGATGAAAAATATATAAATGTGAGTTTGTGTAGCCTGCCTTCCCCTTCTGGTCAGTCTCTCTCCATCCCCAGAAGGGAAACATTCATGGAGATGCTAGAGAAATAGCCTCTTTCCCTTTGGACTTGTCCCATTCCAGTAACTCACAGTATTGGCAAAGGGCAAAGTTCTTGCCACTACTGAACCTGCCATGCCTCAGTCCCTCACTGCTCTGCCAGAGCTAAGACTACACACTCAAGCTCCTTTCAGAGATACTGGACATTTCCGAACATTGCCCCAAATTTTCAGAAACTCAGAATTGTTTAGGAAATGTTCCCTCCTTTGTCCAAGAGCCCAGATCTTGTGGCTTCATTCTCTTCTGGGGCCATTTAATGGGGAGACTCCACTAGTGCTAGATCATAGGCCATACACAGGAATCATCTGTAGCATGATTCTACCACACCTCTCCAAGGCTGCCATTCTCAGCTCCCAGGGGATATAGCATTCCAAATGCCCAGGCTTTTTCCTACAAGGATCTAGGGCTGCTCTTAGCTCTATCTCTAGCTAACATTCTCTATGGCTGGCCTTGACTCCCTATTCCTTGTATGAACCTAGCACAAAAGGGATAGTTCCTATCCACCATAGCCTGTGCTTAAGAATGAGTCCTCCAAAGACCCAGGTCCAGGAGATGCTCTCAGTCCTCTCAACAAAATGTTAATGGGCACATCCCCAACTCTATAGGGAGATGCTAAGCAATGGCCCCAGTTATATCCAGGCAATGCGATTTCTGGGAATGTTTGACCAGGCTCTCCTGACCAACCCTTTCTATGCTTCTTCATAGTGGAATGTTTGCACTCCCTGCACCCCAACTGGAGGGTTGATCTGCTTCCCCAATCTGGATATTGCTTGGGGGTCCAGAGGAGGGCTCCATAGCCTCAGGAAAGTCCCTCGATGAAGCAGTTGCCCCCTTTCTCAAATACCTCTCAATGCCTCAGGAGCCATAACTGTCATCCATGATACTCCCATCACAGTTTTCAGAAACTCCCTAAATGATCAGTCTCACGTGAAGGGCTCCCTAAAGTTTAGTGGGCCTGCTGTTTATACTCATTCCAAATACCCCATTGTACAAGGTACCCTGAAGCCTGTGCCTATCTTGGTGTTTGCAAGGTTCTGACCTAAAGCTAAAACAACAAGGAAAAAAGTAAAAATAAAACAAACAAGGGAGAGAGGGGAAGGGGAGAGAAGGATGGAATGAGAGAGAGAGAGAGAGGAAAATATGCTTCCTCCACCAAAGTGGGAAATACTTTGGGCGTTATAGACTTCCCCATGTCCAATTCTAAGCCTGACCCTAATTCCGTTTCTAACCCCTATTGATGAACTCGGATTAGCCCCAGCAATGTAAGTTAGCACCCAAGCCTCTGTTTTTCTGGGGCCTGTGTCCAACTCTAGAGTGGCAAGGCTCATTTTGCCCCAATCCCAAATTTTCCCTAGAAATCTCTGAGGGCATTTGTGCCTAGATTTCTATAGATGCTGGTTAAAGGATCCCCTTTCCAGCCCTGAAGTTGACACCAGACAACTTTTATTTCACAATTTAGGAAATGCATAGCCATTCTAAAGGTTCTTTAACCCATGACTAGCTAATCCAGGTTCTTCTGACCCCCATCTTCACCTGAGGGGCCTGTACAGGCCACCATAGTGTTAGCCTAAGGGCTTGGACTCCCCTTGAAATGTCTGAGGAGTAACGCCCTCACAGGGAGGTATGAATGTGTTCCCAAGACCCAGGAGACATCCTCAGGCTTGTCTCTAAGACAACAGCCATAACTTCCAAAGGGAGACGTGACCCAGCCTTTAGAGATGGCCTCTTTTGTGCATACCTTTGCATGTACCTTATGTCAGTGATAATACTAATAGGCCTGAACCCCAAGGAGATCAGGATCCAGAATATTTTGGGCCAGAAATATTTATAACAGTTCTTTTTGCGTGCGTGGTGGCAAACAATTGGAAAGTGAGGGGATGCCCAACAATTCAGGAATATCTGAATAAGTTATGATACATGCATGTGATGGAATTCCATTATGCTCTAGGAAATGATAAAGGGGATGGTTTCAGAGTAATCTTGGAAGACTTGTATAAACTGATGCAAAGTGAAGTGAGCAGAACCAGGAGAACCATTCATACAATAACAGCATCATTGTAAAAGCAAACTTTGAAAGACTTAGGAACCAAGCACAATTCCAGAGGATTCCCGATGGGACACACTGCCCGCCTCCAAAGAAAGAGCTGGGTGGCTCAGTGTGCAGACATAGGGCGTGGCTAGGAAGGGAATTTGTTTTGCTTGACATACTTATATTGGGTTTTGTTTTCCTTGCTTTCTCAATGAAGGGAGGGGGCAAGGGAAAGAAGGGCAGTGAAAGGGAGAGAATTTGGAAATAAAATTGAATTTTTTTTAAAAACCTGATCTAAAGCTGTCTAGGCCATCTGCCCCCTCATTTTACAAATGAGGAAACTGAGGTCTTCTGAAGTTAAGTGACTTTCCCAAGATCACACAGGGAGTAAGCATTAGATGTAAGATTGGAACCCTAGTCCTCTGGGTCTGGTGATACGGATATTTCTAGTCCCACATGCCGAAAGGAAGAAGTTTCTTTGTGAGGTGGGAGAAGTTTGTTTGTTGAAAGGAGTGGGGTGAAGATAGGATGTCCATGGAGGCCATTGGGATCATTGGTTTAAGGGGCTCATTTTTGTGTGAAGGATGGCATGAAGGAAGCCCCAAACCATCCCCTTCACTTCTACCAGCAGGACAGACAGAAGTCGCCTATTTGTCAAGCTGTCCAGGATAGTTTGGGGCTAGAGCAAAAGAAGACCAGTCTATATCAGGACCACTGACTGACCCATTGGTGAGGGCCCTCTCTGTAGGTGCTCACTGGGGGCAAGCATGTGGTCCATGACAATCACCCTTTGTGGCTGTTTCACATTTCTGTCTGAATAAGAAAATTAGGGTGGGATTGGCCTGTTCTTTGTCTCATTCTTCTTTCCAAGGAAAACGAAACTCCCGCATTGCTGGAGCACCGCCCTCCCCAACCTCACTCTCCGAAATGGATGCAAATGAACTGTCCCAAAGTAACTTTGAGGTGGGATTCAGGCCGCAGAAGATGACCAATAGTGAGAACCAGGAACACTCCACAGAGGGCAGCTGCCTCCAGGACAGCCCAGGAGGGGAAGGCACAGCTTTTGGGGTCAAGAACATTGCCCCCTCTCCCTGCCCAGCTGAATTCCGCAGCTGTAGCCCTGGCTGGTGCAGCGCCTTCTACGAAGCCGACTGCTTTGGTCCAGATGTTTACACTTACGTGAAAAAGCTGGGGCGGCAGAAAGATAACAACTCACAAAATGCAGATGCCCCAAGCCTGGTAAGTCCTTAAAACCATCTCTGGGAGCACTGACTCCACCTCCCTTCCCTGGGCCAACACCTCAAACGCTGTTATGCACTCCGACTATCAGTGGCTTTTATCTACACCCATGTTCACTCAGGGAGAAAACTGGTGAATCATACTGGCCATAGTCCTTATGGTAAGGAAGATGTGCCCCCATGCAAGTCTGGATTCCCAAAGGAGCTCAGGGGTCCCTGGGCCTGGGGTGGAGTCTGATGGTGGGGGCACTTTGGTCTCAAGAACCAGAACTTATCTCGAGACCGAGCTGGGAGACACTGAGACTTTGGCAAGTCCAGAAAGGCCCAAAGCCAAACTCTTCACCACCCAGCAAGCTCTGGGTCCACCACAGAACCCCATTCCTGGAGCACGCTAGCCATGGGGGCCCCTGATAATGTCAAACATCCTATGAGGCTACAGCCTGGAGATCATGTGAAGGTCATCACAGGTCCTGAGCCTTGTCAAAGGGTCCTGGGGGCCAAAGGGCTCCTTATACTGTAAGGCCTATCCCATCACTGACTTCCTGAAAGCCATTTTTTCCTTTACCTTTGTCCTTCTGGCTTTCTGGGAATGCATCTTATTGAATAATCCCAAACTCTTCTGTCAGCTGGAATCTTTCAGACACATATCCCCACCAGTGACCTGTCTGGGTAGTCCGCTTGCTTCTGGTTTTCCCAGAGTGTGACTCCAGAGTTAGCTGCTTCCACCTTGAATTCTGCCCACCTTTTCGACTCCACAGGTACAAGGAGAATAGACCCAGAGAAGGATTGAAATCTGTGGCCAGTCTTAATACCTCCTCTGGAAAGGTCAGGCCAAAACTTGACACACTCTCCTCTGGAGGCTATGCAGATGTATGTGTGTACATTTGCCAGTGGGCATCTTACAGAAGTAGCAATCATGAGTGGCATCGGCCGTGTTTCTATTTGGATAGTGTTGACCAGAGAGGCCTCAATTGAACCAGTGAGGAATCCCTTCCTGGGAGTCCTCAGAACCCTGTGCTGAAAAGAGAAAGTTTAATGAGAATAATTAGCTTAAAACATTTGACTGAAAAGACCTGCTCTGGAGCCCCTAGGCTCTGGATGCTCCTGCTTACATAGAGCCCCTCTCCTCAATATTTGGGGGAAATAAGTTGTCTCTGCTGTCAAATGTTAGGCTTTCCAGAAGAGAAGCTCTTTCTTTACCTTGGGTACTATAGGGATGAGAGTATAGATAGGTGTTGCTTTATAGGCTTTGCGTTGCTTATAAAGGCCTTTTCTTCCTCTTGGGGGTAGGGCTGTTATGAGTAACAAAGAGCTCCTTTGAACTTTCCCATAACTCCTCCTGGAATGAACTGGACCCCAAGAATAAACATCCATGATGTTCCAGGGCTCTGCTCTGCTTAGTATGGCCTGGAGAAATTCTGGCATGGGCAGAGAATTGGGGGCAGGAGTCCCAGTCATGACTTCATCCATAGTTCTCACACAGTATCTCAGCCAGAGAAGTGTTCTTTCCATAACAGAATGGGAGGGGGGATGCAGCACATTAATTCCATTCAGTGATCACTTATGGAAGCCACCTACCATGCACAAGGCTCTGAGCAGGCTTGAGAATGAGCCAATTTTGGCCAGGTCAGGTGGGATTGAGCCCCAAGGCAAAATATTAAGTGTGCATCTGTCTTCCCACTCTTTGCTTTTTTTGTTCCCTTAGTGGCATCCTCTTCCTACTTTAAGATGGATGGATGAATGGGTGGATGGATAGATGGATGGATGGATCAATGGATCGATGGATGGATCAATGGATGGATGAATGGATGGATGGATGGGTGAGCAGGTGGATGGATGGTTGGATGGGTGGATGGATGGGTGGGTGGATGGGTGAATGCTTGGATGCACGTATGAATAGATGGATGGGTGGATCGATGGATGGATGGATGGATGGATGGATGGATGGATGGATGAATGAGTGGATGGATGGATGGATGGATGGATGGATGGATGGATGGATGGGTGAGCAGGTGGATGGATGGTTGGATGGATGGATGGATGAATGGGTGGGTGGGTAGATGGATGGATGAATGGGTGGGTAGATGGATAGATGAATGGTTGGTTGGATGGATAGGTGATGAATGGGTGAGTGGATGGTTGGATGGATGGATAAATAGAACATGTATTAAACACTTATTAGGTGCTAGGCCTGTACTAAGATAAGTGAGACCATTCCACTTATTCCACTTGTTTCTCCTTTACTCTGCCAGGAGTGGCTGACATGGCTCTTTAGGTTTCATGTGCATGTTAACCAGCCACATCACCTTATAAAGACAAAATGGCACCATTCCAAGCCCCAGGTGAGGGTTTCTGAGGTCCTCTGAAGGCTTAATTCCTTATTCACCGTAAAGATAAGGGTTCCCCCACCAACTGGTCCTACAGAGATTGTTGGGCTGCCTAAAGCACTCCCAAAAAATTCTTCTGAGGCTTATGTACTGAGTGGTGAGCTTGAGATGGGAGCTGTCCAGAGATCATGGCTATGAACTCAAATGAAGCTGTACAAGCTCTAAGGATCCTTACCCCATCTCCCCCATTCACCAATGAGCCAGGCCTCCAAAACAAGACTACAGTTCTTCTCAGGATCCCAGGGGTGCCCCTGGGGATCACCAGGGAAAAGGTTTTCTTTCTCAAATGTCAGTGGCTCAAGTTAACCAATTGTAATGAAAGCCCATTTCATTTAACTAATTAGCACCCATTAGCTTTTACAAAGGGATATTTACTAGGAAGACTAGCAAGAATAGAGCTTCCAGAGGAAGCATGGCTGGGGAGAGGTCCCCATTGTCCCATCTGTTGCCTCATTCCCTGAGGGAGAATGGGTGACTCACGGAGTTCACTTACATAGGTGGAGAAGTCTACAGCAGACATTTTTTGTGTTCTTTTGTATACTGCCACACTGCAGCATTGCTCTGATATCAATGCCCTTATTCCTTCCAGTGTGAAGGCTAACTCCCACTTGAGAATGTTAGAAAGCCCTTGGAATTAACCCCACTTCCAACTCAAATGGCCAACAGGCATCTTAGCCAAAAACCCTGATTACATAATGGGGGGAAAGGGTGGCTATGGCATTTATGGTGGCAGGGGATAGTGATAGTGATTTCTCAATATCCATTTTCTGCAAACACTGACTGGTGGAGCAGTCTTCCCTCGAGGAGTATGAATGTAACCAGGTAGGTTTCCATGTGTGCTAACTTGGGTCCCCTCAGCCATTCGACCAGAACTATTTCATGGAGAGTTTGGGTTCCCTGTCCAATCTATATAATCTGTCATTGGCTAAATTTTCAGATCATGGGCTTTTAAAAAAAATCTTTATCATCTTGATGGAAGCCTTTAGTTGGGCACCATATTCATTTCTCAGTATGCATCCTGTACCCAATGAGCCATCCCTTGTAGCCAAGGTTAAAAACAAAAGAGGAAATGAGCCCAATTAGCCAAAGCCTCAAACACGTTGGACAGAAAGTGCCATACTCTCCCCGAGAGTCCCTCACCTCCGCATGAATGAGAAAAGCGAATTTTCTCATCTCTTCTCTGGAGTCAAACTTGGTCATTACATTTAGACCCTGTCCAGCTCCTTTATTTCCTTCCATTTTCCCATTCATGTCATCACTGCAGATCATATTGTCTGAGTGCTGATGATTTCAGGTGACAACAGTTCATCATTTAAGTCTGTCCACAGTTCTTGGAATTCTTTGTGTTCATGGTGTACTGCTCAGTGTTTTATTTTTAGTTAAACATTTTATTGGAAACCTAACCCTAAACAACAACATTACAAGCATCTCTTTATTTCATAAGTATTTACATTTTAATTCATTCCAACCTCCAAAGTAGCCTTATGCAGTCTGAGTCCCCATGAGACTTCTTTGTCCATTCTTTCTCATGCCCCATGACACAAGAATTTTTTTTGCTGAGAATATGTCCTGATGGGAATATGTTCAGAACAAAAAGACAGCCTTGTTCTGGGGCAGTTGGCCCCCTCTACAGAGTGTTTTGTTATATCAGGGAAGAGCTACGTTCATTGGGCACCTTCATGGAGCAGAACTCTCTGGTGTGTATTGGATGCACAGCTGTGAGAAAGACAAAGAAATCTGGAAATACCTTTGAAATAATTCAGAAGGAGGACAAAGGGGGAGATCCACACACAATGTTCTAAGCTCTGCTTAGTTAGATCCAATGTGCTTGGGAGAATGACCACCAAGGACAGAGGTCTCTGTCCCAGGGAGCTCATTATCACATCCATTGGTAACAAAGCTGAATTGTAGACAAGAAAGAAGCATCAGGAGCATAAGGAGCTCATAGTAGGATCTGGAGTCAAAGGCCCTGGACTCAAATCTTTACTGGACCCCTTGACATGGCAAGGTCATATCACCCCACCTGGCCATGCATTTTTTCATCCATAAAATGAAGAGGTTGGGCTAGGTCTCCTCTAGAGTCCTTCCCAGTCCTAAGCCTTGAGTTCAGAGAAGACAGACACACACGCTCAGAGGGAGGGACCAGAGGTCAGCCATTTTAGCTGACCACTTAGCCCAGAGTAATGCTGCATCGTAGCAAAAGCTACCGTGTAAGCTGTACAGTGTCCAAGACTGGGGAGAAGGCTAGTTACTCCAGTGCCTTCTGCCTTGGCCAGGACACATCTGACCCATCTGGGATGCCCTCCCTTCAATATCTTCCTCACTTGGCCCTGGTGGAAACTTCCCTCCCTGTATGCTTGAAGGATCCCCTCCCATTCCATCCTTTTTTCCCTCACACACGTCTTTCTCTTTTGACTAGAGAAAAGAAATATGATTTTGTTGTTGTATTAAGAGATGGCATGATTCAGGTCCAAAGTGACTGAGTTGAGCCTTTTTATTTTTCTGTCTCTAAAATGAGCCTTACACCCACACATTAATTGAGGCCCCTGTGGCTCTCAGCTCCTCTGTCCTATGCACACGTGGAGTGCCTGCTTTTGTGGTCTGGTGCCCTTCCTCGCTGAGGCATGAGAAGGGTTTTAGCTGCAGGGATCAAGGGTCCCTGAGAGCTGGGAACTTGGCGTCTTCTCAGGAGCTGGAGCAGCAGCTGATGATGGAGAAACGAAATTACCGCAAGACACTGAAGTTCCGCCAGAAGCTGCTGCAGAAGGAGAAAAGGAGCAGAGGTAGGGACCAGAGGAGCCAGCAGGGTTGATGGGAGGCAGGTGCTGGGGCAGGCCCAGGGAGCCTGGGCTGCCTGTGCTAACACGGACTTTACACCTGAAGGTTCCGAGGTCAAAACCATGTTGTCAAAACTGAAAGGACAGCTGGAGGAGACCAAGGCCAAGGTGCAGTTCCTTGAACTGGTCAAAAAGTACCTGCAGGTAAATCAGCTTTCTTTCCTTTTCCTCCTCTACTTCCACAACCTCCCCCTCCCCTTCCTCCTCTTCCTCTTCTTCCTCTTCTCTTCTTCCCTCTCCTCCTCTTCCTCCCTCTCCTCCTCTTCCTCTTCTCTTCCTTCCTCTCCTCCTCCTCTTCCTCTTCTCCTCCTCCCTCTCCTCCTCTCCTTTCCCTTCTTCTTCCTCTTCCCCCTCCCCCTCCCCTCTTCCTCCTCTTCCATCCCTCCCTTCCCCCTGCTCTCTTTCTCCCTCTCCCTCCTCCTTCCTCTTTCCCCCACCCTCTCCCTCTCTCCCCCATTCTGCATGTGCCTACGGGCTTCAAAGCTCTCACTTCCAACTTCAGCCCACAGGGCAGGAATGTTCTCCAGGGATGGTGCTGGCCGGACAGTGGCTGCCTGGTCCCAGCCCCAACCCTGTTCACAATACTGGAGAAGCTCATACCCCCTCATACAAGAGGCTGGGTGGTCCCATAAGCACAGCTTGACTCTTCACAGGTGGCTTATGCAGAGCAGTGGGGCCTGCAGCCATGGGCACTGCCGGTCATTGTGAACATCTCAGCTGCAGGGTGCGACACTCTGGACTTCAGCCCCCTGGATGAGTCGTCCTCACTTATCTTCTACAACGTAAACAAGCACCAAGGCAACAGCAAGCAGAAGAGGTCTCGGATCCTCCAGGCAGGGACCCCTCTGGGGCTCATGGCCTATCTCTACTCTAGGTACCTCGGGCCAGGGCTGAACCTCAGAGAGGGCAGGAGGCTACCCCAGGTCACACAGCCAGAAAGTGCCTGATCCTTTGCTGCTGTCTGTCAGGGTCTGAGCTGGGAAAGGCCAACTTAGCAGGAGTGACTCCAAAGAGGCAGCATGGCTAGGGATGACTCCCCCTTTTCCTCAAGGACACCCCCGGCTGCCCTTTATGATGGAAGGCCCCCTCCTTCCTAGTCCGGGGAGGGGGTGTTAATCCAGTGATGAAGTCACTAGACTTGGAGCTAGAAGACCCATGACCAAGTCTTACACACCCCATCAGCCTCAGTTTCCATCTATTACTCTAAGTAGATGTAAGATGGAGTCAATGTGGGGAGAGCCCCATGCAGTCATGCATGTGAAATGTCTTGTGACCATAAAGCAGGGCAGAAAGAGGGAATTCCTTTGACCAGGTAGTGACCCAACAGAAAAGCCATTTACTGGATGCTGGCTGTGAACTAGTGGGAGACAGAAACCAAACAGAGACAGCTCTGCCCCCTCCCCACCCCCGAGTTTATATTGTCCCATCTGCAAAATGGAGACCTTGGACTAAATGTCCTCTGTGGTCCAGAGGTGGGACCCTAAAATAAGGAAGATACATAAAAATGAACCCCAAAGTAATTGACAGTTTGGTGAGTGCCAAGACTGTGCTTAGAAGGAAGGTCAGAATTGGGGGAAGGGCATGGAATGGCATCTATGAGATGCCGGGAGGAGGGAGGCTTGGAAGGACAGGCTGGAGCCTAGAGGTGCTGAGGAGCCCCAGGAGGCTCCCTGACTGGAGAGGAGAGAGACAAAAATCAGCAAGATCACTTAGGAGGCACCAAAGTACCTCAGGTCAGAGACACAGAAGAGCAGGACAGCCTTGAAACTTGCATGTTGTTTACTAAGTTACTTTGTTTTTAAAAGCAGGGGGGCACAGCTGAATGTAGTAGAGATTTATGGTTTCCTATGCTATACTCTTTTTCTGTTCTTTGTATTTGGAAAATGTTCTGTTTTTATTCATGTTTGTCAAATTCAGAATAACATGTTAAGTGTTTAAAAGTAGTCCAGGGGGTGGCTAAGTGGCAGTGAATAGAGCACTGACCCTCAGGAGGACCTGAGTTCAAATCCAGCCTCAGACACTTAACACAAAACTAGCCATGTGACCTTTGGCAAGTCGCTTAACCCCAATTACCAAGCAAAAACAAAAACATAAAAGTAGTCCAGGTTCAAAGTAAAGGTCTAAACTAGGGTGTAGAGAGGAGGGCTCAGATACAAAAGATATGGAGACAGACTGTAGGGCACCTAGCAAATGACTGAGATACAGGGGATAAAGAAAAGAGGTGATGAAAGATGTGGTTGAAGGTTGTAAGAAGGTTGACTGGCAGCATGGCAAATGGCAGATGGTGGATAGTGGATGGAGAATGGCAGATGGGGTATGGTCAATGGCAGATGGGGGGGCAGATGGCACATGATGGATATGGGTAGCAGATGGCAAGTGGCAGATGGTGGGTAGTAGGTAGTAGATAGTGGATGGCAGATCACAGATGGAGGATGGTAGATGGCAGATAGTGGGTAGCAAGTGGCAGGTCAATGGTGGATGGCAGGTGGCACATGGTGAATGGTGGATGGCAGATGGCAGATGGATGGTGGGTTTCTGAATAGAAATTGAAAAGTGAAGGAAAGGGGCCAGCCTGATATTGTAGGGGTGGTGAGAGGAAAGATGAGGTCTTTAGAAAGATGAGAGCTAGAAGATGTCTTCATAGATCAACCAATTAATCAGCAAGGCACTGGACATCCAGTGACAGGAATGAAACAGTTGCTGCCCTCAGGGAGTTTCTATTCTTTGGGGAAGACTTGTACATATAAAGGTATAGAGAGGAAATAGATGGCCAGGAGTTTGGTCAATGAAATGCTGTGGCTGAAGCAGTCATGGAAATTATGATGGAACCCATGTGAGCTCCTGAAGTCCCCAAGATAAAGGGTCTGGGGAAACAAAAGGAGGAAGCCCAGGACAGACAGCCATGGGGGGGTGGGGCTGAGACCTGGATGAGGAACCAGCCAAGGAGACTTAAGAGGCAGGATTCAGCACCTGCCACAGGGGACATCCCTTGACCCTTGCAGCCAAAATCTGCCTCTGTACTGTGTGCAGTACTGTACTGAATAAGCCTATTCTGGCTTGTAGCCTTCACAGTATAGATGATGAAGGAACAAGCTTCGATCCTTGTATATTCTGAGGCTGCCAGCCCCCATATGCAACTAAACAGCCACTCAAAGTTGGAAAGTACCTCAGTGGCTGCACCTGGTCCAAGTTGTATAGAACAAAGTGCCCCTCCACAGTATCACAGCAAGTCCCAGCTTAAAGACCTCCATTCCAATCCTGCTTCAGAAGTGTGGCCATGGTTAAAAAAAAAAAAAGAGCTCTTTGCCTCAGTTTCCTCATCTGTAAAATTGACATAACATCTAGCACCAAAGGTTGTCATAAAGAGAAACTTAGATATTTGTCGAAGCATTTTGCAAACCTTAAGGTACCATATAAATGCTAGCTATTACTCTAAGTAGATTTGAGAATCATCAACATGGTGATGACAGTTGGGTCCATGGGGACTGATGAGATCACCAAGTGAGACAGTAGAGGGAAAGGAAAATTGGCTCAGGAGAGAGCCAGGGGATGACCAGAGTCAGTGGGCTTAACCTCAGGGGAGATCCGGCAAAAAAAGAGTGAGGAGGAGGGAAACCAGGAGGGGACGAGGAGAGAGAGAAGGAGAGAGAGAAAAAGGAGATAGAACAGAGACAGAGGGGAGAAAGGAGACAGAGACAGAGGAAAGAGACAGAGAGAGAGACAGAGAGAGAGAGACAGAGAGAGAGAGAGAGGAGAAGGAGGAAAGAGAGATACAAAGGACAGAGAGAAAGGGAGGATACAGAGGGGAGACACAGACAAAGGAGAGAAAGAGATGGAGGAGAGAAACAGAGACGGGGAGAGACAGACAGACAGAAGGGGGGAGAGGGGAGAGAGACGGAGAGAGAGCAGTGTCCAGGGGTAGAGAGGGATCACCAGTGTCCAAGGCTGCAAAGAGGTCAAGGAAAGAAAACGCGGTTGAATTTGGTGATTAAGAGATCATCAGTAATTTTGGAGAAAACAGTTGGAGGGGAAAGTGATGAGGTCAGAAACAAGAACATAGTTAAGAAAGGAGGGAGAAGAGGGAAAATGTTTTTCTTTTTTTTCTAGGAATTCAGTTCCAAAGGGGAGGAGAGATATAGGATGATCACTAATAGGGATGAGGGGGTTTTGGAATGGGGGCACATAAGGAAGCAGCCAAGAGATGGGGAAACAGCAGATAACTGAAGACAGGGAGAAT
Source organism: Pseudochirops cupreus (assembly GCA_028627135.1). Taxonomy (NCBI): domain Eukaryota; kingdom Metazoa; phylum Chordata; class Mammalia; order Diprotodontia; family Pseudocheiridae; genus Pseudochirops; species Pseudochirops cupreus. The sequence goes on from CM053582.1 coordinate 579,212,478, forward strand.
CGAGGAGGCAGTCTGCCAGAGCAGATGGAGCGGAGTGGGATCATTTGTCTGGCTAGAAAGGTCTGCCTCGGCAAAAAGAAGGGCCACTTCTTCATGAGGGGCAGAGTGAAGGAGAAACTTGTGGCAAAAGGCTTCTGGGAGCCAAGAGGAGAAGAGGGAGCTCACCACTGACAGTCTCCTTTTCAGGGAAATATGAGGCCAGGTTCTCAGCTCAGGGTCTGGGGAGGGGAAGCCACAGGAACTTTGAGGAGGGTTGGAAGCCTTGAGAAGAACTGCTGTGGTGAGTGGGAGAGCAAGCCAATGAAGGCAGGGGCAGAGGATTGCCTGGCAGCAGGGAAGGCTCACTGGGGATGATGGGGCATACTTGGGTGGTGGATAAGGCTATTCTTATGGAAAAGATGGAGAGGTGCGGGCTTGGTGTAATACAGTTGGGAGAATTTGAAAGTGGCTGAATGGCCAGCACTTTGGAGTCTGTGCTCAGCTCTGTTCTGTTTAACAGCAGTTTGGTGATGGTTCAGTTTTGAAAACTCAGGTGTAGTCTGGTATCAGGTTTGCAGGTGACCCATAGTTACAAAGCTGAGTAACTGAAGAAGGGTCCCCAAAGGTGATGGATGGCACAGAGTAGACACCAAAACTTAGTAAGATAATCAGTGTGAAGGCTGGGTGGCACTGGGGGTGTGTCTGTCTGGGTCTGTCTGTCTGTCTGTGTCTCTGGGGGTGTGTCTGTCTGGGTCTGTCTGTGTGTCTGTCTGTATGTGTCTCTGGGGGTGTGTCTATCTGTCTGGGTGTCTGTCACTGAGTGTGTGTGTGGGTGTGTGTGAGTGTCTGTGTCTGTGTCTGTGTCTGTATGTCTCTGTGTCTGTGTCTGTGTCTGTATCTGGCTGCCGGTGTGTCTGGGTGTCTGTCACTGGGTGTCTGTCTGTGTCTGTCTGTGTCTGTGTCTGTGCATCTGTCTGTGTCTATGTGTGTGTCTGGGTGTCTGCCACTGAGTGTCTGGGTATCTGTGTGTGAGTGTCTGTGTGTGTGTCTGTATCTGGGTGTGTCTGTCTAGGTGCCTGGGTGTCTGTCACAGGGTGTGTCTGTCTCTGTGTCTGTGTCTGTGTTTCTGTCTGTGTCTGTGTCTGTGTGTCTCACTGGGTGTCTTTCTGTGTCTGTCTGTGTGTCTGTGTCTGTCTGTCACTAGGTGTCTGTGTGTGTCTGTGTCTGTGTCTGGGTGTCTGGGTGTGTCTGGGTGGGTGGGTGTGTCTGTGTGTGAATGTCTCTGTGTCTCTGTGTCTGTCATGAGCTGTCTGTGTGTCTGTCACTAGGTGTCTGTGTGTGTCTGTGTCTGTGTTTGTCTGGGTGCCTGTATGTCTATGTGTCTGGGTGTGTCTGGGTGTCTGGGTGTCTGTCACAGGTGTGTCTGTCTCTGTGTCTGTGTCTATGTTTCTGTCTGTGTCTGGGTGTCTGTCTGTGTCTGTGTGTCTCACTGGGTGTCTTTCTGTGTCTGTCTGTGTGTCTGTGTCTGTCACTAGGTGTCTGTGTGTGTCTGTGTCTGTGTGTCTCACTGGGTGTCTTTCTGTGTCTGTCTGTGTGTCTGTGTCTGTCACTAGGTGTCTGTGTGTGTCTGTGTCTGTGTTTGTCTGTGTGTCTGGATGTGTCTGGGTGGGTGGGTGTGTCTGGGTGTGAATGTCTCTGTGTCTCTGTGTCTGTCACGAGCTGTCTGTACGTCTGTCACTGGGTGTCTGTCTGTGTGTCTGTTAATCACCGTCTGCTCATCTCCTTAAGTGCCACATTGTCACCTCCCAGACAGATAGGGGGCTTTCAGGTACCTCACAGCCACCTTATCTGCTTTGCTTTGGCAGTGATGCTTTTCTTGAAGGCTATGTCCAGCAGTTCCTCTACACCTTCCGATACTTCTGCACTCCAGAAGACTTTCTGCAGTTCCTCCTGGACAGGATCAACAGCACTTTATCCAGGTAAGTCCAAGGTATCTCATGTCAAGCAGTGCCTGGGAGAGACACCCTGGGCCCATGGGTCCCTATGGGACCCCAGCCACATCATTGCCTCTTAAGAGCATTCCCCCAACATGCCCCCAGAGCATGTGTTCATAGTCTCTGCCTTATGGACCAGATCTGAAATAACATTTAGAGCCAGAACCAGGACTGAGATAAGCAGTTTACTTCCTTCTGACCTTCTCGCCCTCTGACCTTGACTCTCTGTGTCCCCCACCCCAGATCTGGGGCCTCAGGGGGTAGGGAGGCATTTGGGAAAGGGGCGCTTCTGATGTAGAAACTCCAGGCTCCCATGCGGCTCCCTGCCAGCATATCTCTTGGTTTTCCCACAGTCAAGATAAACGATGCAACACAATCCTGGGCTGCAAGTAACCCTGCCCTAACCTGTCCTTTTTTTCTTTTTCCAGAGCCAACCAGGACCCCACATCTACCTTCACCAAAATCTATAACCGCAGTTTCTGCATCCTACAGGCCTGGATTGAAGACTGCTATACTGTTGACTTTACCCAGAATGCTGGTCTCTTGGGAAAACTTGAGGAGTTTATCTCTTCCAAGGTAACTCGTTACAAGAGCCAACAAACACATGTGGTGGGCACAAGCCTGGGGAAAGGGCAGGGCTGGCACAGGTCGGGGCAGATCCCAGACAGTGCCACCACTCTCCACCCTTTTGACCACTACAAATGCTCTGTCCAGGTTGCTCCCCTGGACGGCTATGGGGAGCACCTACGCTCCTTTCTTGAAGTAGCCACAGATGGCAAGTGTGAGGGGCCTTCCCGCCTTGGCGACTTGGAGGACGATAAAGAGGTTGATGAAGACACACGGTCCCTGAACGCCCTCTGCAGAAAGCTCTCAGAGGAGAACCTCTCTCGGAAGGTAGCATTCTGTCTCCAAAGAAATGCCCCCCCCTTCTGGGGTAGACAAGATGGACCAGTGGACTTGGGGGAGGCTGGAGCAGCCCCTATGGGCAGAGCAAAGCAACAAGCTTCCCTGGGCTCCTTGGCCTGAGTCCCCTGGAGATTGTGCTGGGAGGGGGCCAGGGAATACCTTGTGTCTCTGTCTCTTCTGTCCCTCTCTCTATTCTCTCTCCATCTCTCCTCTCTGTCTCTGTCTCTCTCTGTCCCACCCTCTTTCTCTCCCTCTCTCTCTCCTCCTGCTCTCTCTCTTCTCTGTCTCCCTCTCTATCTCCCTCTCTCCTCCTCTCTCCTCTTCCTCTCTCTCTCTCTCTCTCTCTCTCTCTCTCTCTCTCTCTTTCTCTCTCTCTCTCTCTCTCCAGGGTTTTAATTGGAAGCTTCCCAGGGGCAATGGCTTCATTTTGCCTCACCATAAAGAGAGACCATACACCATCGCCTCTGCCCTCCCCAAACCCTGCTTCTTGGAGGAATTCTGTGGTGCCTATGGCAAGACCAGTGAGAAGGGGCCCTACTTCCTCACAGAGTACAGCACCCAGCAGCTCTTCTGCCAGCTGACCCTGATGCAGCAGGTAAGAGTAGTGATACCATTAAGTAGGGGAGCTGGGCCCAAGGTTAACTGGGCAGCGCTGCCAAGGCTGCCACCCCAAGCCCCTAGCCCCAAGCTGGGGCCCTGCACGTGGGTCCACATAGTATGTGTGCCAGGAAGGCATGGAAACCATGCCAGCGAGTTCCTAGGGGTCAAGCCACCAAGAGTGCTCACAAACATTTTTATCACGGTGCCATTTTAGGGGCAGGGAACTTGTCAAGACCTTAAAAAATCCATTGGCCCTAGAGAGGGTCCAAGTCCATGTGTGCACGAGTGTCATTGCTCCCACAAATGACCTTTCTAGGAAGGCCCCACTATGCCCCAGCCTCCACTCTGGGCCTGTGATCTCATGCTTCCCTTTCCCCAAAACTTGGCTCTTCTTCTTTCTTTTCCCTTCGGCCACTAGAGGGCTCCCAAGGTGGAAGCTAGAAGGCTCAGGGCTGGAGTCCTGGCTCAGGAAGACAATATGAGCCAGAGGGAAGGGATCTTTGACCTTAAATGGAGAACAGGGCAGTCCTGCCTAGTGGGGAGCAGTCCAGCATCCTGGATTCGAGGCATACTGCAGGGGAGGGGGGCAGGGGCATGACCCATGTCCTGGGCACTGAGGTCCACTGGCAGGCCCTCTCATGCTGCATTCCCTGCCCTCCCTGACATCTCATCTCCCAGCCCCAACTTGGCATAAATGCCTGGCCTCCCTCCTCTCCCTGACCTTCTGAATCCAACACCAGTTCCCCAGAGGCCAGCCCATATCTGGCTGCCCATGCCAGGGGGACAATGTCAAGCCTATGCCTAGAAAGAGACCACCTAAAGGGACCTATGGCATAAAGCCCTTGGTCCTAATATGGTTTGGATGAGGCAAGGCAGCCAAGTAGCAGGAAAATAGCACTGCAGGTGGGGCAGGCCCTGGGGCTGCCCTAGATGGGCTGGCCCTGGCTACCTTGCCCCAGGCAAGCTGCTTTAGGAAAACTCAGAGCATGGGGACATGGCACCACCAACTAGTGATTACAATGCTTTTTCTAACAAGGAAATGTTCCAGAAGTGCCACCCAGTCCACTTCTTGAATTCAAGAGCCCTTGGTGTCCTGGACAAAAGCACAGCCATGCCCAAGTGAGTGTGAGTGTGTGTCTGCTCCCTGGCATAGGCCTGTGAGGAATGGGGGGCCAGACCGAGCAGGGTAGTTTGGACCCTCAGGCCATTGGGCCCAGGCCCCTTCAGAGACCACCATCATCTGCAGCTAGCAAGATACTCTACATTTGCTGCCTTACTCAGTCCCCACAACACCCCCCACCCCCGGAGGTGGGGGCTGGAATCATCTCTACTCTACAGTTGAGGAAACTGAGGAGAACAGAGGTAAAGTGACCTGCCCAGGGCCTAACAAGTAATTCAGACAGCAAGGAAGTTCCTGACACTGGATTTGAATTCAGATGTCTTCCTGACTCTGGTCCCAACATTCTGTAGGCTGTGGTGCCCACATCTCCCATTACTAGTCTACCTCTAATTTGTGCCTACTGCTCTCATGGTCTCTACCATCCACAAGTCTCAGCTCTGATGTCTTGAAGCCCTAAATGCAGTGCAGCTGAGCATGTGTGTGTGCAAACATGTATATGCACATGTCTGTGTATACATACATGCTAGGGCAGAGCACAGCAGCCAGCACAGCCTTGGCTCTGATGGACCCTGGCAGCCTCCCTCGGGAAGGGGGAGGGGCTGCCCCCCTCACCCCCATGCTCATCTACCCACTGTCTGCCCCTCTGCCCATCCCTCTAATAAGGCCCCACTTTCCCATTACACAGATGTGCCTCCTCAGAGTCACTGTCAGCCAAGGTCGGGAGCCTGTTCCTGCCCAGTTACACCCAGGACAAGTACCTGTTACAGCTCCTAAGAAATGCAGACAACATCAGTACCTGGGTCGCTGCTGAAATTGTGACAAGCCACACTTCCAAGGTTGGCCAATAATGCATCCCAATCCCTGCCCTTTCTACAGATGGAGAAACAGAGCCCCAGAGTGGTGAAATGACTAGCCCAGGGTAACCCAGCTATTATGTGTCCAAGGGGGGATTTAAACCCAATCCTCTCCAGACTCCTTCACTGCACCACACTCTCTCTTTCTGGTTCCTGGCTTTCATAGTTCCCTGGTCAACCAATGGACAGACGGATGGATGGATGGATGGATGTTAGTGAAGACAGTTCTGATTTTTAACTGCATGTGAAAAACTTTTTTCCAACATCTTATCAGAACTAAGTAATGGGAAAGATCTTTTCCCTGTCTAAGACTAATTTCCTAGTCTTAATTCCCAGACATACTTCCCAGTCTACCAGGAATCTGTGTGGATTTCCTGCTTTAACTGTAGAGTTAGAATTAGTTTTGCCTAAAACAAGAAAAGCAGGAAATCCACTGTCAGAGAAGGATCCTTGATGATCACTGAGTTCGACCCTCACCAAACCACCCATTTCCCAGAGGAGGAAGCACAGGCCGAGAGCAGAAGGTTGCCCTTTCCCTGGAACCTAGAACTCTCCTTCCAGCCCAGTCCTTGCTGACATCACAGGCATTGTCTTGTCTGTATGACAGGCTGAGCTTAAAACATCCAGCCTGGAGGAGGCCCATTGTCCTGAAGGCTGCTAAGAAGCCTGTCAGTCTATGACACTTGGGACATTGGGCTCTGAGTCTTGCCTCTGGGGTCTTCATTGACCTTTGAGGCAGATGCACTGCTCAGATATCACAGAGAAGAAGCAAGCAGTCTGCACAAGCAGTGCTGACTGTTCCAGCTTAGCCAGGGAACTGGTCAGCAGCAGCACTCTCAGGGTCTCAGTCTATATTGCTGTTGTCCCAGGGCTGGGAAGCTGTGGTTCAGAAAGCCTGCTTCAGAAGTAGTGTTCAGGAGTCCTGGTGAGGCAGGGGGTCTGGATGAACCCCAAGCTCAGTTTGAAGTGAGCCATGGAATGTAGCAGCCAGAAAGCAAACACCACTCTGGGCTGCATGGAGAGGGTAAGTTTCCAGCTCCATCCTCCCCTGCTCTGCTCTGGTCAGACAACATTGCATACTTGGGTACAGTCCATCAATGGTCCAGCACATAGTAGGTGCTCCTAAAAATGAGTTGACTTGCATAGGCTAGACCTTGAGAAAATGTCAGTATGAGTGACTTAGCAAAGCATTTGCTAAATCCTGTGTGCCTGGCACTGGGGATGCCAGCAGGACTGTGTGTTGGTCCCTGCTCTCCAGAGGCTCCCATCTGAAGGGGTATACAAGCTGCAAGGCCAGTGGAGAGGTCCTTGGGTGCTCAGGGGCAGGGGCAAAGCACATCAGACCTCTTCTTCAGCGCCATTCCCACTGATAAAAGCATATCGGTTTCTGATGCTGAGCTGCTGGACAGGACCAAGGACTTTGGTACCAAGCACTTTCCTTTCAGAGTCTTCAGAAGCTGCCAGTCCTCAGCTGTGTCTCCACAAGGATGGCTCTTGTAACGATAGCTGGGAGGTCCCTGGCTGGAAGCCTGGCTCTTCCCAAGGCTGTTGGGCTCAGGTCCTGGTCTGTCCCAATTGGAGGAGCTAGATGGGGATTGGGATCAGAGAGGGGTAGGTGGTAGTGATGTGCCCTGCATGACTCAAGTGGCTGCCCCAGCCTCTCCCTCAGGGGGCCTTCCTATGAGGTAGAGGAGCTGAGGGTGCCTTAAAGTACAGAAGAGAAAACTCAGAGGGGAATAAGAGTTACTTCTATGTGTTCAATAGATCACAGAATTTGAGAGTAGGAAGAAACTCTACCCCTCCGTGAAAGGGTTTCCTCCTACAACATATCTAGTGAGGGGTGAAGAAGCCACAGCCTGGCAGCACAGCCATTCCACTGAGGACATCTAGCTTCCATCTGTCAATAAGCCCCTACTGCTGTCCTTGGCATGCTAGGCCGGATGTGCCAGATTATGATCTATCTCAGAAGCTGGGGGTAAGGGGGTCAGGCCTGGTTAGTACTGGCATGGGAGACCACTTGGGAATACTGGGTGCCAGATGGTGCCACATACTCTTTAACTGGGTGGTACCTAGAGCACTGGGCCTGGAGTCTTCTGAGTTCAAATCTGGCCTCAGAACCTTCCTAGCTGAGTGACTTTGGGCAAGTCACTTTGCCTCAGTTTCCTCATCTGTAAAATGAGCTAGAGAAGGAAATGGTGAACCACTGCAGTATCTTTGCCAAGGTCATAGAGAGGCAGACAGGGCCAAAACACCTGGCACTGTGCTAAGCTCTTGGGATACAAAAAGAACCCCACCAGGAGCTTACACTCTAATGGGGGAGACAGACAGCAAGCAAACAACTATGTACATACAAGGTCTGTACAGAATAAACAGGAAATGATTAACAGAGGGAAAGGGCTGGACTGAAGCAGGACTGAGAAAGGTTTCCATAGAAGGTGGGATTTTAGCAGAAACTTAAGGGAAGCCTAGGAAACCAGGAGATGGACGAGGAGAGTATGAGAGAGCATGCTCCAGCCAGGGTAGAGGTGCAGCCAGAGAGAATGCCCAGAGCTGAGAGGGGGAGGTCTTATTCGTGGGACAGTCAGGTGACCAGTCAGTGGATGGAAGAATCCCTAGTGGGCAGTAAAGTGTAAGAAGACTGAAAAGGTAGGGATGGGGGCCAAAGCTGGTGAAGAGCTTCTAAGACCAAAGAGGTTTGGGATTTGACCCTGGAGGCCATAGGGAACCACTGGAGTTTATTGAGTAGGGGGTAGCATGGTCAGACCTTCAATTTAGGAAAATCACTCTGGTGGCTAAATGGAGAATAGACTGGAGTGGGAGGGGAAAATTGACACAGGCAGACCTCCCCCCAGAAGCTGCTGCAGTAGTCCAGATGTGAGGTGGATGATGAGTCTGCTCCAGAGTGGGGGCAGTGCTGGAGAAGAGAAGGGGGTGTGTCCAGAGATGCTGCAAAAGTGAAATTGACAGGCCTTGGCACCATACTGGATGACCTCCAAGTTGGGAGCCTGGGGACCTGGGAGGGTGGGGATGCCTTTGACAGGAAGATGCAAGTTGAGTGAGGGAGTCAGGAGGAAAGACAATGAGTTCTGTTTGGGGCGTGTGGGGTTTACGATGTCTGCTGGACACCCAGTTCAAGGGCATGTGGAGATTGGAGGTCAGTAGAGAGACTAGGGCATGGAAGTTAAATTTCTTCTTCGTGCTTATGTTGTTGTGATCCCTGCATATTTTGTTTTCCTGCCTCTGCACCCCTCTTTGTGCATCAACTCAGGGAGTTCTTCTCAGGCTTCTCTGTATTCATCATTTCTTACATCGCAGTAAGATTCCAAGTAGCAATGTTGTCCACCCCTCAGCTAATGGATCTCAGCTTTGTTTTGTGTATGAGTAGCCTCTCCTTCTTCTTAATGGTCTCCTTGGGTGTATGCCTCACAGTGGAGTCTCTGAATCAAAAGGGATGGACACCTTGGCCTCTTTATTTTCATATTTCCAAATTATATTCCAGAATAGTTTGCTAATTCCCAGCTCCGCCAACAATGCATTGGTATGCCTATCTTTCCACATTGACTCCAACATTGACTGTTCCCCTAACTCTTCTTTTTGTGGCAATCTGCTAGGTAAAAGATGAAAACTTTGGGTTGTCATTTGCAATTTGCTTATCAGTGAATTGGAGCATTCTTTTATATTGTTGTTAATAGTTTTCCTGAGAAAATGGTGTGAAAAACCAAAAGGCTGCTGTGGCCTCAGGCCTTCTCTTACAGCTTGGGAGGAAATTAATTCCTTGATACTAGGGGCCAAAGTTGTCCCCAGATGGGCCAGACCATCCTTGCCTTCACTACCCCACTTGGGCCTCTGAGAACCTTCCCTGCTCAGTCAGCACGGCGGTGCACAATGGCCAATCCCAACAATCGCCACCCCTTAGCACACATCCTGCTCCATACTCAGTACCCACAATCAAGAGTTCCAACCCATTCTCCAGATAGCCATCAAAAGCAAACTCTTCTTGGATGAGATGCATCACTCTCTGCAGTGAAGGATTAATTGTCCTTTTCTGCCCAGAGGAGGTTTCTGAATGAGAAGAAGGCAGCCTCCCTGGTTTTGCCAAGTCTGGGGGAGGCCCTGTACTACTGGGTTCTTTTTCCCCTCCTCACCTTCTGGAGGTGCTTTTCTGTGGAAGCTGACTTGGCACCACAGAGGCAGAGGCAGCACCCCTGTGGCTGTCGGGCTCCTTAGACTCCAGGCTTGGCACCCCAGGGGTACTGGACTCCTTGCCCACAGGGTCACTGCTGTGAGGAAGGTCACAGGGAGCATGGTCCCTGTGGCCTCTGCTGAAAGGAAGGTCAGGGCCTCCAGGCTCCTCCTGCCATGCTGGTTTGGCCTCTTGAGCCTGTGTGGGAAGGAGGCCATTCTTTAGGGCAGCAGCAGGTGGCCCAGAGGCCTCAGAAGGGTCCTCAGGAGTGAATGGATCACTCTCATGTTGGCCCTGGGGAGGTGGGTCTGGCTAGAGGCCGAAGGTGAGCTGAGCTGCCTTCACTAATAAGCAAATTGCCCTGTGGAGCCTCAGCTATGGTGCAAGCAGAAAGAGGAGACTGTGAAGGAGACCTCTGGAGAGAAGGGAGGAAGTCAGTCTTGGCTGAGACCCTCCCAGAATGGTGGTCCAAGAGAGGCAGTCAGCAGTCAGTAGAGTGTGACCCAGAGCAGACAGTCTCTTAGGTCACCTCCTCTAGTGTTGTCGGCAAGGCCCAGGGCAAAGACACTATGGGGAAAGAAGCATTCCAGACTGTTGCAGCAAAAATGCCATATCTTGATGCAGCCAGAGGCCAGCCAGGAGCAGGGGGAGAGCTGCCTTGTTGCTTGTGGGTCAATGTTTGCTCAACAGCCCCTCTATCAAGTTAGCTGGTGAGAAAGGTCTTCCTGGCCCAGCCCCCTGACATGGATGAGCTCCACTGCACACCTAGCTTGGACAGAGGATGAGCCTTGCCTAGGGCCACTCAGCTAACCAGTGTCCAACTGCAGTCCCCAAAGATGGCACCTCCTCCAAGCTGCCTGCTGGAGCCAGCTGGGCCATTAGTGTGTGGGCATGATGTGTGTTCTGCCTAGACCGACGCTGGGGTAGTCGGCTCTGAGGCCAGGACACGTTGGGGAATTTGGGATGCCAAGGTCGGCCAGAGAGACAGGCTGACCTCACCAGTAACATCAGCCTCAGCCCTCCACTGTAATACGCCCAGGATCTTTGTTTCATTCTCAGTTTGACCAGAGGAGGGCACCAGAGTTCTCCATAACTGAGCCTCAGACACTGGTCACTGGATTCTCCAACAGCATCTCATCTGGGTGGGCTAGAGCAGATTTGGCATCTGGGAACAGGAGTCCCTGAAAGACCTCACCAGCCCTTGTCTGTGGCTAGTCTCCCCATGACTGACACCCTGCGGTGGCTGCCTTTGAGGTCGGTGGCAACAATCTTTGGCAAGCACGTTTCCCCATTTGATGCCTTATACTCCAGCAAGCAGAGACTAAGAAGCAGCATGTGTATGTGCACCACCAGTCCATCTCCCCTTGGGCCCTATGGAGACAGCCTAGGACTCTGAGCCCAGGAGCCTTAGGGGCGTTGCTCAATCATTCCAGACATGGCCAACCCTTCATCACCCCGTTTGGGGTTTCCTTGGCCAAGATACTGGAGGGGTTGGCCGTTTCCTTCTACAGCTCATTTTACTAAGGCAACTAAGGCAAACAGGGTGGAGTGACTTGTCCAGGGTTACACAGCTAGTGTCTGAGGCTGGATTTGAACTCAGGTCTTCCTGCATCCAGGCCCAGTACTCTATCCACTGTACCACAGAGTTGCCTATTATATAAATGATAGTTACTATTATTCATTATTATTATCCCTGACTCAAAAGCCCCTTCCCCCCTTCCGTTATCAAATGAGATAATATTTGCATACAGCAGGTGTTTAACAAATGCATGTTCTGTCATCTCCCCTATCCCTCCCCCAACTCTTCCTCCTCCTCCTCCTCTTACTTCTCTTCCTCCTTCTGCTATTCCCTATTGTCTTAGGGAAACTCATTTCAGGTTAGTCATTTTGATCTCCCATGATCCTTTGGGAAGCTTATGTAGAGGAGTGGCCAAGGGCAAAGATGAGACTAGGTCTAGATCCAGAAGACACAGTCATTAAGTAGCTGGTCTTTTCCTAAGCAAATAAGGTATTCACAGAGTGGGGATGATAGCTGAGGGGACTGGGCAGGAAGCCTGGCTATTCCCAAGGCTCATGGGCTCAGGGGCCTGCGCTGTCTATCAGGAGCTGAAGGAAGATGGTGGTCCAGAGAATGGCAGCAGCAAAATGGGCTGGAGAAGGAAATGGCCAGCTACTCCGTTACTCTTCCAAGAAATCCCCAGTGGGGTCATGAAGAGCCAGGCACAACTCAGTGACAAAATTGTCTATATAGCGCTTTAAGGTTTGAAAAGCACTTTTTAAAATCACCTCATTTTCTTCTCACAATAACCCTGTTATATTTTATAGGTGAAGAAATCGAGGCTCCGGAAAGTTAGGGTTAAGGGACTTGCTCCAGGTCATGCAGCTGAGCAGCTAAAGTACCATTTGAACTCAGATCTTTGGCACTATGCACTTAGTGTTCCATCTAGAATCTCTGAGAGGGAAGCCTCATCTTCTGACGGAGGTGACAAGGCTTCTGAGCTGGGTCTTGTCCTTTGTTCCCAAAGAGGACCATGGCATCAGGGGGACTGATGACATGACTTGCAATTGACTTTGATTTGAAGGAGAGCTGTGTAAGGTCCCCAGCCTCATTTTCTCTTCCAGAGCCAGTGGGTCCAGTGGCCTGATATTCATCAGGATGACTGGAGATGGCCCAGGATGCAATGAAAGACCCTGGCCCTTTTAGGCTAAGGCCTTTTCAGGTTCTCACTTTGAGTGAGGCAACACCCATTCAGCAAGTAAGCCTCTTTAAGAAGTGACTCAAGGGATGGCCCCTTCGATCAAAAAAAAAAAAAAATCAAACTGGGAGGGGAAGAACCTGAGGGTTGCTGGCCAAAAGATTACCAGTTACTATTTAATAGCTTGGTCCAGTGAGAGCTAAAGAGAGAAAGAGAAGATTGTGATCAGATCCCAAGCTATGACTTAAAAAGAGCTTTGTAGCTATCTGGGGCCTCCAACTGAAGAGGGCCCAGTGCCCTGCCCAGGTCAGGCTGCCCTGGCCCAAAGCAAACCCAATGGAAAGACCACAGTGCCTGGGGTGGAGTCAGCACAGCCCAATACCAGACTGGCCCTTCCTTCTGAGTTAACACACACCCAAGCACTCCAGGCCATGGAGGCAAAGGGCCAGCCCAGGCAATGGTACATAGACTTAGTCAGAACTTCATGAGAGCCCTCTGAAGAGAGGAAGGAAATGGAGGCCTAGCAGCCCCTGAACTGTGAATTGGATGGCCATGTCCGCCCCTCACAAACACCATCTCTCCCTTAGGTTCCCACCTCCTGGCGTCTAGGTGGATCTGTAAGAGGGTGTGACCTTGGTGTTGAGAGAAGGACTTGGTGGTTGTTCTCCTTGCTGTGCTGTTTAAATGGGGTGTAGGGGGTGTTCAGGAGAACTGGTACCTCTAGGGGGGAGCCGGGCTTGCCAGCCTTAACCCTAAATACTTCAAGCAGCTGGGTGTTTTTCTCCAGGAAGATACTATGGAAAATACCCAAGAAAGTGAAGGTAAAAGTATTAAGTGATTAAGTCTAATACAGTGAACCCTGGAATGACCCTGGAGGCTGTGGGTTGGGCCTGGTGTCCTTGATTCCATTTGGAGCTGGTTCAGTGGCTGAAATCAAAGAATAGTGGTCAAGCGTTTGAGGTCTGGCTGTCCAGTGTCCAGTGGAGGGCCCCAGGGACCTAGGCTTGGTCCAGTGTTACAGAATCATTTTATTCATGACCTGAATAATGAACACAAAGCTAACTGAACAATGAAGTAGCCCTCTTCTCTCCTCCTCTGGCCTAGTGTAGACCCTCCTCCCCTCACCCCTAGACTATGGCAATAGCTACAAGGTGGGTCTGCCAGCCCCGGTCCCCCTCCCCGCCCCATGTCTCCCCTTCTGTCCATCCTCCACTCAGCCACCGAATGGCTTTTCCTAAAGTCCAGGTCTAACTATTCCATCCCCCCCCTCCAATAACCTTCAGGGGATCCCTTTGGCCTCGGGGAGCAAACACAGAATCCTGGGTTCAGGGATCAGAGTCCAAGCCTGCCCCCTCCTGCCTTACCTGCTTCCCAGCAGCTCCTCCCAGCTAGCCACCTTTCCCACCTTCCCTTCATGCTAGCACTTTCTCTCCAGTTTATCCTGGCCCCTAGTAGTCTGTTAGCATGTTGTCTTCCCGGTCAGACTGGGAGCTCCTTGAGGGCAGGGACCTTCTTTTGCCTTTCTTTGTATCCCCAGTGCCTGGCACACCATAGGTGCTTTAATAAATGGGCATTGACTAAAGTTAGGATGCAGAAAGATCCCAAGAGCCAGAGCATCTATTCACCTCAATGTTAAGAAGACAGAAGGCATTATCAACAAAGTCCTGCCTGTAGATTCAGAAAAATCACCATCCCCCAAGATTCCCACAGTCACAGGGGTGTCATAAGAAGATCCCTGAGTGGAGACAGGAAACCCCAACACGGGTCAGAAGGGAGGAGAGAGGTGGGTACCTGGTAAGCAGCTTGTGGGATGGAGGGGGCAGCAGGGAAGGTGCCAGGGGATGGGGAGAGCCGCAGGCCAACTGAGAGAGGAGCCAGTCTCCCCCAGGATGAAAGGAGAAGGGGACCCTTCTCACATCCTCAATCGGAGGAAAGGACCACGGGCTCTGAGATGGAGCATGGAAGATAGACCTTTAAGGTCACTGAGCTTTTGTTGTTCAGGCATGTCTGACTCTTGGTGACCCCAACTGGGGTTTTCTTGACCAAAGACACTGAAGGGGTTTGCCGTATCCTTCTCCAGCTCACTTTACAGATAAGGAAACTGAGGCAAACAGGGTGAAGTGCCGCTTATGATCACACAGTGCCTGAGGTCACATTTCTACTCAGGTCTTTCTGACTATGGGCTGCACCAAGAGCTGTCATTGAGTACAACCCCCTTATTTGAATCTGAATCCAAGTCTCCCTGCCATTCTGAGAAATATGACTGGGATATGTAGAGATCTGACCTAGGGGAGGTCTATCCTCCATAAAGACAAGGGGGCCCCGGAGGTGGGTGGAAGGTCGATGCTGGGTGGGGAGGGGTTGGTGCCGGAAGCCTTGGAGAGAAGGGCAGGTGGGACTCAGTGCACAGAGTGAGATGGGGAAGAAAGAAAGGAACAATGGGCCTGCTGATGACTCTCTCAGGAAGGACAATTTCTCCGGACTAAGGACTCTTTGCTCTGGTCATCACCAATTGGTCCCTGAGACCTTCACTTGCCTCGCATGGGGGCTCTCCACTGGGCCATCAAGTGCTGGACTTGGACTTAAGTGGACCTGAGTTCAAACCCTGCCTCTGCTACTTCCTGGCTTTGTGAGACCAAAAGCCTCAACTCCCTCACCTGTAAAATGGGGATAATATTAGCACCAGCCTCCCAGCACCCCCACCCTGGGAGGACTGAAGGAGACAACATACACAGAGAGGGCTTTGCCACCTGAAAGTTCTATGGAAGGATTAGTTATGGGAGCCTGATGGCCCCCGTTCCTGGATGCTCTGCCAGCTGGCCATGCGGACAGCTCCAAAGCTGGGGGGGAAGAAGACCACTTGAGTCAGGAGCCTCAGGACAAGCTAGCTGTCCTTCAGCTGTGCTGTTGGTCTCCATGTCTATTCGGGTGGGTATCCACAAAGGTTCTGCCTCTGCTTCAGGGGTCCCCACTCCTCCCCCCAGCCTCCTTTGTCCCCTGGGTATTGAGTTTGTCTGTGAATGTGAACCTGTGCCAGAGCAGAATGCAGGCTGAAGAGGGAAAAGAGGAAGGGGAAGTCAGCTACCCTCTTTTCCTCCCTGTTGGGCCTGGGGGAGGCTGTCTGGTTGATGCTCCTGTTCTTTCCTGTCTCAGTTGCAGGTGAATCTCCTCTCCAAGTTTCTGCTGGTCGCCAAGGCTTCCTATGAGCAAAGGAATTTTTCCACAGCCATGCAGATCCTGGGGGGACTAGAGCATCTCCTGGTGAGGCAGCTGCCGGTGCGTTGAGGAGTGCCTGGATACTGATGGGAGGGCTCGGTAGCTGCCTCCTTCAGCCTCTTAGACTTAGTTAATGAGGTTTCTTTTTGTGTCTATTAAAGGCCTGGAAAATCCTCCCAGCCAAGATTGCAGAAATCATGGAAGAACTGAAAGCAGTGGAGGTACTGGCAATGGGCTTGGCCCCTTCCCCAGGTTGAGAGAGGCCTTGGAGGCCGGGAAACCTCAGAGGCCTGGAGACCTAGAACCCAGAGTTGTTTGTACCTAGAGTTTTCAGGAGTCAGGGGAAGCAGAGGGGTTGCCTCCAAGTAGGGAGGTTACACAGCTGCATTTGTGGGGGTCCCAAAATGTCTGCACTCTGGACCCAAGTGCTGACTGCCCCACCCTAGTCAAACCATGAAATTATATAGGTGGGTTTAGACTTCCTGTGCTGTTTGGCTCTACTGTATACCTACTGTGTGCCCCTGGGCAGGGCGCTCATCTACCAGAGGGGCTGTCAGTGCACACAGTACGACTGAGACTGTGAGGCATGCGGAATGTTCTTTCAACCAGAAGCCAGGGTATGGCTGGCTCTTCCCAAAGGTTCCCAGTCTTGGCTGACAGAAAAGCAGCGATGCATTATTTATCCCAATAAGCCCTAATGAGGCGCCTAATGTGTGCCAGGCACTCTGCTAGGCTGTGGAGATACCAAGAAAGGGTAGGGGGAAGACACACTGTGCACATGCCTCCAAAATACAGAGAGCAGATAGACCGCATGTGACCCTGAGCAATGCCCTGGGATCCTGGGCCCCTGAGGGGGTTAGGATGGCAAAGTCAGGAAACAATGAATGAATCAGAAGCAGCATTCATTAAAATGCCTTCTGTGTGCCAGTGCTGACCCAGAGACACAAAGAAAGCATGAAGACAGGTGGCCCTTTAGCCACCCAAGCAAGCTCCAGCAGCCTGTCACCACTGAGGTGCCCCTGGGGCTGCAATGTGGCTTTCCTCCTCAGGTGTTCCTCAAGAGTGACAGCGTGTGCTTGATGGAAGGCCGCAGGTTCCGCACACAGCCCACCATCCCATCTGCCCACCTGCTGGCCATGCATATCCAGCAACTAGAGACCGGGGGCTTCACCATGACCAATGGGGCTCACAAGTGGAGCAAGCTCAGGTGCCTGAGGCTGGCAGGCCCAG
>CM053582.1:579229355-579248635 GCA_028627135.1 Pseudochirops cupreus
AGCTTCAGTCTTACCTCAAGCAAAGAATCGTTCGCTTCAGCGGGGCCGACATTTCCCTCTTGGCTGCAGACAACAGGGCCAACTTCCACCAAGTTCCTGGAGAAAAACATTCCCGGAAGATTCAGGACACATTGCGCCGCATGAAGGCCACGTTTCAGTAGCAGCTGATCAGCCATGCAGGATTCCAAAGCCAGGGCTTGTGGGGAGGTGGCCAGAAAGGCTGCCTCACCCCTGGGACTGTCCCTGAGGGCCCCTTTCCTACCCCCTGAGCTTTCCTGCCCTCTCCCTCAGGCCTTTGCTCTGTCCCTGGAGCATTCCAGAGCTCAGCTGAAGCTTCGATGCCACCCAGTGAAGGGGGTGGGGGCACTAAGAGGGAATGGTGGGTCTGCTTTTCTAGAGTGGAGCTCAGGGGTCATCCCAATATGGTCATCCTATTGTTACTTTAATAAGGCCTCTATAGTGGCCAGTGTGTGGCAGCTAGGTGGTATAATGGACAGGGCGCTAGGTTTGGAGTCAGGAAGATTCCTCTCCCTGAGTTCACATCTGGTCTCAGACACTAGTTGTGTGACCCTGGGCAAGTCACTTAACACTGTTTGCCTCAGTTTCCTCCTCTGCAAAATGAGCTGGAGAAGGAGACTGCAAACCACTGCAGTGTCCTTGCGAAGGAAACCCAGATGGGGTCACAGGAGTCTGACAGGACTGAAAAACAGCTGAAAACTGTCTTGGCCACAGGTCCTTTTAGGCCTGGTTGATGTTATACGTAGGGATAGAAGGTGAAATGTTTCTGGCTCTTGGGCGTCCCTGAGCCCCTGCTCCCTTCTGAGAGAGGCTTGGCTGGAGAGCCACAGGCAAAGCGGAGGGGGCTAAGCTTCTTTGTCCCATGGGCATGGGCCACCCTAGGCAACCAGAGCCAGGGCCAGGGAGGTCAAGCCCCTGCTGGAAATTCAAATTGATTTCTCACAACTGATTGATGATGCCTCCTGCTGTCCCCTATCCCCCACAATGTAAAGCAACAGGGAAGTCAAGACTGTTCCAGCAGGAGCCCCCAGCTGCTTGTCAAGGTTGCCAAAGTCCACCTGAAGCCTGAAATGCCTCTTATCTGAGCCTCTTGCCCACCTCCAAATCAACTCTCATCTGTCCCCACCATGCCCCACATCCATGAAGATTTTAGGTAGCTTTGAGTTAGCTTGCTGAGGGCTCCCAGAAAGTTCTCAGTACTGGCCGGCACACCTTATTCCTGAGCTCCAGGGGTGGACTCCCCTTGGTCTGTACCACCACATACATAGATACTGGGTAGCTGAGGCTTTGGCCTCAGGTCTCCACAAGGAAGAGGGAGAATTGGGTCTTCCTTGGGCATCTCTGGCTATGGTGTGTTACTGGGTAGCTCCAGTCCTGCCCCCACCGTGATCAGGGCAGGGAGTGAGAGATGGATGACTACTGTAGTAGGGACAGTGGGGGACACTGTTCATGTGTAGGGTCCAGCAGCCCAATGAAATACCAAGCCTGTGCAGGTGGGCAACAGCTTTGCATGGGCATTGTTGCTGCTGTGATGACTGTGTGCACGCACGCACACACACACACACACACACACACACACACACACACACACACCCCACCCTGTCTAGACCAGGACCAAGCTCAAAAGAAGGGATGAGCCTCCTCAAGGCACATCTTGCTTTGGGCCTCCCACTGCTAAAGTCAACCCTGGTGGCTGTTTCCATCCCAACACAAAGACAGACTAGCAGGAGAGAGGCTGCCTCTGGCTCCTCCCCTTCTCCATCTGCTAACCTGGGCGGCTTTGTTCTCAATACCCTCAATCCCCTCCTGAATCCTCAGAGCCCCGGACTTATTCCTGCCTAGAGTGACTTTCCAAAGTGGCCTGGTGCCCTGCTTTGGCCCCAATGCATGCTCACCAGCTCAATCGTAACAATCAGTGCCTCGCTGCTGCTTAGGGCAAAGACCAGCTTCTCATAAGACAGAACCGGTGATACCCAGGCTCCCTCCAGGCCCATCTCTGCTGGAATGAATACCTTCTCCTCGTGTAAAACTTACCTCTCCCCATGAGTCAGGCCAGGAGTATTCTCAGGGTGCCCAGGGTCTCTGAGGAAAGTGAATCCTGACTCTCGTGTGAAGCCTCCACCATTGGGAATTACATTGATGATGTCCCACTGAGAGAGCCTATCCCATTATCTTGGGGGACTGGCTCTAGGGATTTAATGAGTCCATGGGTAGCCTGCTTTGGGGATGGAATGAACATGAAAGTCAGGGCAGACGCCAGGAGAGCTGGATGCAGCCTGGCCAGGGAGCAGACCCCAAGGCCCCTGCCAAACCCAGCCCCAGATTTTCCTCGGCCAGGAAGAAGGAAGAAAATGTCTTTACCAACAAGGTTCTGACCCTAAGGCAGAAGAGAGCTTGAAATAGAATTTATGGGTCAGACACAGTCCTGTCGACCTCTAACCATGACAGGGGCCCTCAGGGAGGGAGCCCAGGGAAAGCAATACCAGCCGTGTGCCCCAAGCAGTTTTCAAACAAGCCACTGATATTAGGACCAATCTGGTACCTAGAGTCCAAGGCATCCCTCCTTTGGGCCTTACACACTTGTCTTCCCCAGCCCCCTCTGCTGCTAATGTCTCCCTCGGATTCCTGTTACCTTTTCCTTTTTCTGTCACCATCAGTTTTAAGGTTTAAAACAGCTCTGGAATGTTGGGTTTGTCCTTTTGTACATCCTCATGGCTCGGCCTATACAGCCGAGTATGTGGTGGTCCTCTCCCCACCCCAGCCTGTCTCCTCCAGCTAAGATTCCTTGGCCCACACTGGCATGGCTGATTCTCAGGCTCACTCACTGTCCTTGCCTGCATGTGTGTGTATCCCAAGGGGGCTTTCCCTATCACCGGATGGGTGAACAAGGTGGTCTGGACCACAGTGCACTGCCTGCCAGCCATCTGCCTTTCAGTGGGTTTGGTCTTTGGCCCAGGTCCACCCCCGAGCCTGGACCAGAGAGGGCAGGCAGTACAAAGTCTCAGTTCAGTGATGGCCTTGCCTTTCTTGAGGAAGTGAAAGCACTGTTCACCCCAGCTCTGCTGTCTGCATGTTGTCCAGTCCCCATGCTCCCTGGATTTCTAAATAAAACCATTTGTATCCAGACATGGCTCTGCCTGCCTCGAGTGAGTCCCACTGGTCCCAGGACTTTCCCTAGCAGAGTAGCCTGGAAGGGCTGGCCAAGAGCCTGCCTAGAAATGGCCCTGAGGGGCGGCTAGGTGGCCCAGTGAAGAGCATGGGCCCTGGAGTCAGGAGGACCTGAGTTCAAATCCAACCTCAGATACTTAACACTTATTAGCCATGTGACCTTGAGCAAGTCACTTAACCCAAATAGCCCTCCAAAAAGAAAAATAAAATGGGCCTAGGAATCCTTAGATAATCATCCCAATGGCTACTGGACTGGGCCTGGGGACTGGCCTATCAGAGGTTAAGTCAGTGTGATATCCTAGATAACAGCACAAGCTGAGGCCTCTGGCAGACCTGGCTTTAAATTCCACCTGGCATGAGCCCTAGCTCTGTGACCCTGGAGAGATCACTTAACTTCCCCAGGCTTCCATTTCCTTGACTGTAAAACACATCTTGAAAGCCTTCTGGGCCCCATTATCTCACAGCCTGTCTGGCTACATCTTCACCTCAGGGTTCTAGGAATACCCTGAAAGGTTTAGGACATCTCTAATGGCATCAGCTTGGCAGGTGAGAAGAGGGGCTTGGCTGGGAAAAAGGTGAATGGGAGGAGAGAAGAAATAAAGGCGGGGGGGGAGGGGAGGGAGGGGTAGTGTCTTAGTCCCTTTCCTCCAAAGAGGCAGAGAGCCCTCTGGCCTGAAAGGCTGGGCTCTGGAGCCCCAGTCATACCCCTCCAGCCCATGGGGAGCTGGGAAGCCAGAACAAAGCACTCTGACCTTTTTGAGTCCATCTTTGTAAGATGGGGAATAATGCTTAGCCCCACTCCTGAGGAGGGGAGGATTGAAAGAATTAGGGATGCTCCATGTGATGTATTCTTTGGAAGGCCCGGAGCTGCCACTACCCTTGTCCCTGCCCCTGCAGATTCAGGCTTTACTTCAGACAGGGAGGACTTTCTCCAGTTGTCCAGTCCAGTGCTAACTGCTAGTGGGAGGGGGGTCTACACTGAGCAGCTCCTGTCGACTCTGCCCTCCCACCTGCCTCTCTCCACCTCCACTTAATGCTGCGCACAAAAGAGGAGAGAGGAAAGCTGGGAAAATAGGCAGTCCACAGCCCCCCATTTCTCTCTTAGGCCCAATATGATTTGGCCAGCAAGAGTGTGAGGATCAGAGATTCTGCAGACCCACTGTCCAGCCAGCTAGTGTTGAAGCCAGATCTCTCTTGGGCTCAAAGTCTGAAAGTGGGGCTAGAAGTAAAGCACAAAAGACCATAGCCTGTGGATTATGCCCAGGTGCTCCCTCTGTGCTCTAGCCAACTGAGCACTCCTGCTGAAGGCCCACATCATGCTGAAGAGGGCAGGCAGGGATCCAGAAGGGGAGCAGCCAGCTGGGTGGGGAAGGTGCAAGCCTTCTGGCCATTGACTTTCCAGCCTAGACATAAATAGTGCTAAAGGAAAGGGAGAAGACTCAAGGGAATGAAGCTGGTTTGAGATTTGGAAAGAGCCCAGAATGGGTACTGGGTGATACAAACTGGCATCCCCCTGCAAGGGAGGAGGGGGGTCTATACAGCTTGGGGCTCAGTGCCCACCCACACACTGCCAAGCAAGGATTTTTGAGCTGTAGGGACAGCCCTGGATGAAATGAGATACCTGAATGGATGTTCTGGGTCATCCCTACATGCAAGTGGACCATGGACCTAGAGCCTGGATTGGGAGCAAGTGGGGGAAAACTTGGGGGCCTATGTGTGAAGTGGGTGAATTGTGATCAAGAGAACTGCTTATACATGTACTACATTAACCTGAAGAGTTGGGGAGAGTCTACAAAAAGGGCATCTCCACTGGCACCCTTCCATGCCTTCCTGGGGAATGGAGATGATTCTGGAAGTCTCTGACACACCTGACCTCAGCCCTTAGGAGGGAGGGCTGAATTGGTGTAGCAGCAAGCACCCCAGCATACCCAGGATGGGCGCTAGCACAGGTTCTTTGGTCTGATTTTCTAAAGGAAAGCAACTCAAAAGAGGTTAACAATCTTACTTTAATCAAACATACATATCATTCACTTAGTTCAGGGGGAAGTCAGCCCCCTGAACTTCAGAAAATACAAACAGAAATTAGAAGCAGACAAAAATTACAGAGAAAGAAACAATTCAGCAGTCCGACTGACAGGGCTTCTAGCTGTCTGACCGTCACTGACAGTGCTGGTTGCCAGAGAGAGAAGCACCAACATCTGGGTTTTCAAAGCTGGGGAGCTCAGCGCCTGACCAGAGTCTCATCTGGCCAAATCACACAGCTCTTCCCAAAGTGAGCCTCAAAGCAAAACCTCACCTCAAGGTATATATACCCTTCTTCAGGGTCAAAAAACATCACATCCTTGGTGAACCACTGCCTAATTACAAAGTAACAATGTGTGGGCCTTCCTGAAAAACAAGCCTCCCCTAAGCAAGCTTCTCTTGTTGAGCTCCAAGTGAGGCCTATTAAGGGTCAGGGATGATCTTCAAATTCCCTTACCATTACAACTGGGAATCAAGAACCTGGCTCTGAATCCCAGCTGTCTCACCTATTCTCTATGAGCCCTCACACGTTCTTACCCTCTGAGCCCAACTCCATGGTGTCTTCATTTGTAAAGGAGGAAGACTGGCTTCTTTGGCCCCTAAATCCATGATCCAATGGTTCTATAAGGACTTGGAGATAGATATCATTTGGGTAATAGAGGGTCCAGCCTAGCTGTGCAGGCTTGGGGCAGGAAAAGAAATTCTTTTAGCTGGTCCTGAATGCCCAGAGGACTGAATTCTGTGCGCCCATGGCCCTCTCTTCCTCTCCCCTCCACCTCTCTCCATTTCTAGCAGTTTCCATCTCTGTCCATCTCTCTCCCTTTCTCTCCCTGTCCCCCACTCTTCCTCTCTCCATCTCTCCCTCTTCCACTTCCCCCAGCAATCTCTCCCCTTCCCTCTTTCTCCATCTCAAAGTCAGTCTCTGTCTCTCCCCTCTCTTCTCCTTTTCCCTACCGCCTCCCAAAAGATTGAGAGCATGACAATGAAAAGTACAGCTCTACATTTAAGGTTGTACAAAGAAAGTGCTTTCCCTGGATATCCCACAGAAGCCTCACTCAATTCCTGACATGAAGGCTCGAGTGGGGGCAGAGGGCCCATAACTCCCTCTAACCACAGGGTCTCTCAGAGTTCTGGTCTGAATCTTCTTTTCTTGTCCTGCTATATAGCGACTTCATCAGCTCCCATGAATTGAATTACCATCTATATCCTGCCCCAGTCTCTAGGCTGACCTCCAAACTCCCATCTCCAACAGCCTTTCAGAAATCTTAAATTCAGTATGTCCAAAACAGAATTCATTCTCTTCCCTGCTAATCCCTGTCCCTCTCCCACTTTCCCTATTACCTTCTGGCCTCTCTCAAACTCTCAGGCTGCCCACCTAGAAGCCATCCTCACTCTCTCTCACCCCCCAGATCCAAGTTGGTTCTGAGGCCTGTCAATTTTACCTCAGCCACAGCTCTCAAATGCTCTGGTCCAGCCCCTCATCATCTCCCACCTGGACTATTAGAGTAGTGACTGGTGGGTAAGTGGGTCTGCCTGCTTCGGTCTCTCCCCCTCCACTCCATCAGCTACCAAAAGGATCTTTCTAAAGCACATGTCACCCCCTACTCAATCACCTCCAGGGGCTCCTTATCACTTCCAGGGGCAAAACAAAACTCTCTGGCCTCCAAAGCTCTTGGCAACCCAGCCCCCTCCTCTCTTTCCAGTCTGCTTATACCTGAGGCCCTAACTCCTGTTCTTCACCCACCTCCTGGCTGCTTGTCCCACAAGACCCTCTGATGGGGCACTAATGAGGGACCCCTAAAAGGCCTGGACTTTCCACCAGTCCCAGGTGCCCAGCATTCACCTGGGGCACCCAGCCTTTCCCAGTTAATAACCCTTTTAGCCGCCCTTTCCTTGTGGCCCCACCTCCCATCACCTTCCCCAGCTCCCCTCCTCCAGAGCCTTCCCTTGGGTCAGGCATAATTCTCCTCTGCTTTGGTGACTGCCCTCCACACCCCCAGACACCCCTCTCTTGGCTTCCAGAGCAGAGCTGGCCCATTTCTCTGCCTGCCTGCCTGACCATTGGTCTTGGTTCCCTCTCACCAGTAGTCAAGCCCTGTCCTTTCCACCTCCACTAAAACCACTGTGTGTGCCCCAACCACTGCTGGGCCTGGAAAAGGGAGAGGAAGAGGCATTTATGTGGTACCTACTAAGTTCCAGGAACTGCGCTGATCACTTAAAAAATTTAGCCCCATTTACAGATGAGGTAACTGAGGCAAAGAGAGTCAAGTGACTTACCCAGGGTCACACAGCTCATAAGTGTCTGGTGCCAAATTTGAACTTGGGTCTCCCACCAGCTAGAAAAGCTTCCTAGCTTTCTAAGCAGTATCCCTGTCTCCAGTGTTTCCTCTTTCCAATCCATCATTGACCCAGGGACCAAACTGCTATTCATACAACTGAAAGTCTTCCAGGGCCCAAGGTCACCTCTCGTCTACGATCAAGGCTTCTGTGAGAGGTAGGACTCTAGTCCTGGGATGCTGACCATTGTCTCTTTGCTGCCTCTCTCCTCTTCCCGAGTGGGAATAGGGTAGACCTCGGTCTCCCCTGCTGTTCTCTGGACTAGGATGCTCTCCCTCCTCTCCTCCTCCACCTTTAGGACTCTCCTCCTACTCTCAACCATGGAGCCCCTGGAAGGTGTAAAGATGGCCTTTGGTGAAGTCGTGTAAATGGCAGAAAGCCCAGGTCAGAGAATCCAGTCTGAAGAGGCTGGGCCCCAAGTTTCAGAGGTACCTGTGGAAGCTAAACAAGAAAGGATCTGGGATCTGAAGATGCAGGCCAACAATCCAGAAGGCACCATGATCCCTAAGTGACAACTTCTCAAGACTCCAAGAGCACCAAACCCCCTGAAGCAGCCCAAGGGACGTCAAACCTCCCTCCAAGCTGGTTACTAAACCCTCCCATTCTGAAACTGAGGCTAATTCCAAGGTCACCACGTGTGATGTCAAGGTCACCAATCCCATCCATTCCAAGGTGTCACTTAATAATTAATGCCTGCCCATTTCCCACCGCCACTGCCCAATTCCTCGGTCCCATTTCCCTCCTCCAGCTTTCCCTTTGCTCTGCCTTCCACCTCCGGCTCCCATCTGAGGGGGCCCGGGCTCCCTTGGGTCACTGCCACTCTGGCAGCGCTTTCACTCATTCCTTCCTCCCCTGCCCCTCCCCCCAGCCTTACTCCTGAACCTGACCTCTTCCTTTTGTGCCTCCCGGCTGGCCCCCACCCCAGATCCTCCCAGCCTGGGCCCCTGGGCATTCTCTGGCCTTCTACCTCCCACTCTCCACCTTTGATTTAATTTCATTAAAAGTCCCTCTTAATTCTGGTGCCCTTCTTCCCCTGATTATCTCCTCTTTACCAGCCTGGAGCTCGAGGGGCCATAGTGGTTTTCTGGTTTCTTCCGTCATTGCATAGAGAGGTCTCTGAAGAAGGCTTGGCTTTTGTCTTTCTGTGTATCGCAAATTGTCAGCACAGTATATAGTAGGCACTTAATAAATGCTTATTGACTGATTCCTAGGCTGCCAAGCCCACCTGCCTGAAGACAGCCAAACCCCAGGCTCTCCGTCCTCAGACCATTGAGCTGAAGCTTCTAGACCCAAGGACCCAGCCCAATCCAATCCTTCATTCCCGATTTTGTACAAATAAAGTAAACGGTGAGCCCCGGGAACCGGGAAAGAAAGAGAAGCTGGCGGGAGGCTCCAAGCGGGCTGCACGTGGCCTTCCCCTCGCCCCTCCCCCAGCTCGGATAGCTCCCGCTTGGTGCAGTCTCGAAGGGGTTTCGGGGGGATCTCGCTGGGCAAGGGCTTGGCTTTTGCCTAGTGTTTAGTCTTAGCCCAGGAGCCAAGACACATTTAAGGAGATACATTTTTAGTGCTTTTCCATTTGCAAAGCCCAATAAACCACATTTCTATGCCTATAAAATGGAGCCTTTAATCCTCGATCAGCCCAGCTGGGGGCCGGGAGGAGCCAATGGCTGGATACAAAGAGTCTTTGTCCTTCCCGTTTTCTGGCCCTGAGGCCCGCATTCCGGCTCGGGAGCTGCGGCCCAGCCCTCCGCAGTGCGCATGCTCCCGCCGACAGACTTTGTCTGGGAAAGCTTGGGAAGTGGGGAGGGGCTCTGTTCCCCAACCCTGAGCGCTGCTCCTCCAGCCCAGCGTGCCTCGTTCCCAAACCTTGCCTCTAGAGAGGCCCCTGAGGACAGACTCCAGCTCCGGCCGGGGCCGCACCGGCTCGTCCCGGGTGGCTGGTTATAAAGGCTGGGGTTCCGACGTTGCAATAAAATCACTTTGCACATACAGCATTTAACCCTCCCAACCACTCTGGGATGTAGGGGTTGTTATGATCCCCAGGGTCCCACAGCTACCAAGTGTCCAAAACTGGATTTGAACTCAGGTCTGTCCATTACTGTCCATGCTCATTGACTGACTTACACAATATGATCTCAAGTGATTCTAACAACCCTATGAATAAGCAAGCCATGGTTTTCCCATTATAAACTATTATAATTAATAAACTATTAATGATCTCCATTTCGTGGATGAGGAAGCTGCAATGGGAGCAGCTCCCAGTCTCAGGGCTAGTGAACCAGCATTTAAGTGCCTACTGTGTGCCTTTTTCCTTTACTCTCCCTCCCTCATTTCTCGATCAACTCTCCAGCCATCACCCATCACCCATTCTCCCCTGGAACATCACAATGGCTTCCTTCCTGGCTGTGTGATTCCTGCCATGCTTTAACACTAATATACCGCCCAGGACATCATAGAGCTGCTAATCACGCAGTGCCACAGTCTCTGAGGAGCTAGAATGGTCCTGCCTCGACAAGGAGATTCGAGGCAGCTTTCCCAGGCAGCAGCTCCCGACCCACAATGGCACAAGATATCCTCAAAGAAATGAGTGACCTTGGCACTGTGCCTGGCGCACAGTAGGCATTTAATACAGGCTTATTCCTTGGCCTTATTGCAACAGGAAGAGGTAACAGACAGCAGCCCAGCGCTCCTCTGCAGTCCCCGGGCACGTCAGCCTCCCTCCCACACAGCTCATTCCCGGCGCCCACATCCCGTTGCCTAGGTAACCGTGTTGCGCAGCTTCTCCTCACTGCGGCTTCTAGCTCAGGCACTGGCTTTCTTTCCCAGCCCCTCCCGCCCCGGTTGTTGCTACACATTTGTCCCAAAGGCTAAGGAATCATTTTGTGTGCGTGATGGTCGTGCAAAGCTTGTCTCCCCGTTAAAATGTAAACTCTGGAGGGCAGGCACCTCGCGCCCTGAGGCCCAGGCCAGACATCAAGGAGGACTGGTGACTGAACCCTCCCCAGTTTCCCCTTTTCTGGTGAACCCTGCTTTGTTTTCCTATTCAAGAAAACCTTTACAACCACAGCCCTTTCTTTCCCCACAACACCTCGATGCTGGTCACGTGGTGGGGGGAAGGGCAGATGGATTGATAATGATTCGTTGAGGGAGGCCTGGGAGCTGAAGGCTCCCCACTTCACAGGCCCCTCCCACCCCCATCCAAACCTTCCCTGACAGGGTCTATTAAGCCCTTCACTACCCAGAATGCTGAGAATATTGATCTTTGCAATTCTACTGCCTCCTTCCTCTCCTAAGCCATAGCAACAACAACCCATAGCAACTGCCAATGGAGGAGGCTGCCCACCGGGCCATAGGGCTGAAAGTGGCCTCTCCAGATGTTCTGTTTCTGCCTGACTCCTTCCCCAAGCCAGGCTGCTGCCCCTGAGCCCCTTGGAGTCAGCCACCAAATCTCCCAGCCATTCCTCTGGGGCTGCCGAGGAGTTGGCCACCTTTCTTTGCCATGTGGTGTCCCCTTCCCAGAGCTTTCTGGCCAGATGGCCCCTTGATCCCACTCCACAATACTTCCTCTCCAATCCCCCAACCCCCACTCAGGAGTTCTAGGAGCCCAGTGCTGGATGGGGCCTTGGAGATCACCTCATCCAAACTTAGGATTTTACAGAGGGAAAACTGAGCCTAGAGAGTTTGAGAGGTTTGTCCCATACCCCACAGGGAGTAAGTGGGGGAGGCAGTTAATCCTAGATCCTCTCATTTCCTTCCCTTCCCCCCCCCATCCCAGGGCTCTCTGATTCAGAAGGAACTAAGAAACTGGGAATGGGGGAGAGGGAAAAGAAGAGGAGAGATCAAGTGCTCTTAAGACCAGAGGCAAATGGGAGCCTCTAAATGCACAGATCTCTGCAGGGTCTCTCCTTTGCCTGGCCTCAGCTCAGAATCTGCCAAAAAATTAAACCAACCCCCATCACCCCCAACATCTCTTTCAGCCACTCCACATTTTGGATTAAGGATGCTAAAACCAGGGCCCTGCCCAGCCAGCCTTTGATCTCCTGCCAGAGGAGGGGAGGGGCTGGAAGGAAGTTGTTTGTTCCTCGGATTTGGTGTGTGGTGAGGGGAGCCAGGCGCCAGCACCCCAGGGAGGAGACCTGGTGACTTTGGACAGGACAGTCTGAGGGAGATATGGCCAGCCAGACTTGGAATTTGGGCCCTTGCTGCTTGGGGTGGGGGCACACCTGGACACTGGCAAGGTACCTGGTCTAGCTCCCTTCGAGGCCATCACCTTCCCCTGGATTCCTCCTCCTTTGGGGTGGGGGAGATAAATATGACTGTGCCCTGCCCTTCTTCAGACTCCTCTCCCCCTGCCTTTGGCCCCTGCAGGATTGCCAGCCTGGCCTGTCTCGTCAGCTTCCCTGTCCGCGTGTAGTGTCCGAGAAATGTGTGCCTACACGGTGCTGAACGCTTTCCTCGTGCTTCAGCTATGTCCAGCCCTTGGTGACCCCAGAGACCCTGGAGGAGTTTGCCATTTCATTCTCCAGCCCATTTGGCAGAGCAGAAAAGGCAGGTAAAATAGGATGAAGTGACTTGCCTGAGGCAGGATTTGAACTCAGCTCCTCCAGACTCTGGGCCAAGGTGCTCCATCCACCACCCCACCTCGCAGCCTTACTAGAAGCTTATCACAACCCTCGAGATCAGATGCTGTTTTGCTTCCCATTTCGTAGTCGGGAAAACTAAGCAGACTGAGGTTAAGCCACCAGGGTCACAAGGTAGCAAGTGTCTCAAGGCCCCTTTTGAATTCAGGTTTTCCAGACTCCATCTCACAGGACCACTTACAGATAAGAGAAGCAGGCGGTCAGGTAGAGCAGGGCAGACTGGGAAACACAGACAGATATAGTGAGATGAGGTGAAGGGCCGGGACTCTGAGGGGGAGGAGGGCACAGGGGTCCCCACCCCGACGAAATCACAGCAGAGCGCTGGCCATGGCTGCGTGTTTCTTAGGAACACTTGTCCTCTCCCTCCACAGAGCTCAGGAGTGTTATATCCAGTAGAGGGAGCTGCCACCTTCCACTCTCCTCCAAGAGGAGACAGACCTCCCTCCCTTTTCCCTCTCCCCTCTCTCTTTCCTAGGATAGGTGACCGAGTCCCACAGTCCCAGCCCCACCCCAGCCTCTGGGAGAGATAGCCTGGCTTCCCCCCCCCCCACTCTTAAAACAATTAGACTGCCCAATCCCATTAGTCTGACCAGTAAACAATAGTCTCATTCCTTTCCAGCCCAGATTCCTAGGCTGATCCGAAGGCCCTCGCCCCTGGGTCCTGGAATCCCGGGAGGCGACTCCACTGGAAATCCACAATTAGGGAGTGAGTTGCTTTGGCCTTGGTCTCTGGACCCACTGCCAGAGAAAAGGCTATTTCTAAATCAGCCCTCCTCCCCTTGAAGGAGTCAACACATAAAAGGCCTTAAGGTGTCCCTTCAAAACCTCTGGAGCCACCCAATAAATACATGTGCTTATAAGCATTTCTGTGGCCTGTGATGGCCCCCTGGAAGCTCAGCCCCAGATGAGTCTCTTCCAAATCACTCCTTAGCTCTTCCTGGGGTCAATGCCGGATGCCCTAGCACATTGCCCCGACCACAGGCACAG
Source organism: Pseudochirops cupreus (assembly GCA_028627135.1). Taxonomy (NCBI): domain Eukaryota; kingdom Metazoa; phylum Chordata; class Mammalia; order Diprotodontia; family Pseudocheiridae; genus Pseudochirops; species Pseudochirops cupreus. Next base: position 579,242,528 of record CM053582.1, read on the forward strand.
CATTTCTGCTTATGAGTGGGACAGGGAGACAGAAGATTGGGATGCTGGCTGTGTGACTTCATTCTCTCCCAAGCAGGGCCTCAGCTCTCAACAAGTCTGGAAGTACGTGCTGTGTAGCCTACTAAGGCAGTGGAAATGCAAATGATAGTCGGACAGTGTCTTCTCAGGGCCCTCCAAAAGAGAGAGAACAATTCAATCACTTTATCTCTAATGAGATAATGTATGCAAAGTGCTTTCAAAATTGCAACCCTGGGCTGTAATTATTCTGACAAGGCTTGGGCCCCAGAGAGGGGAAGGGGAGAGATCCATCCACTATTAGGTATTAAATGGGTTTGTTTCTGCCCCACCCCCACTGGTTCAAACTCACCGCTCTGGGAAAAGTCTTCGGACACCCAGAACACTGGAGCCGCCTGCACTCATTCTGTTTCTCTGCCAAGTAAGAACCTTCCTCACCTTCGGGCTAAACTTCACCCCCTGAATTTGAACCTGAGGCTCTAGGCCCCTTTCAGCTGTCCCTCCCCATACAGTGCTGGCTGTCAGGGGGACTTCGGAAGGTCTCAGAAGCCTGTTCTTTGAGTACATCAGGGACTGTCTCCAGAAATAACGGTGCTCTCTCCCCTAGGATGTAATTAGGCCAGATTCTAAACTTACACACACACACACACACACACACACACACACACACACACACACACACACACACACACACGCCCTCACACCCCTAATTCAATGCTTGAGAAGCCAGGCAGACACAACATCCCAGAATTTTAGACCTGGAAGGACTCCCAGAGATCCATTTAACCCTTTCATGGACGGTTATAAAAAAATCACTTTTTTTAAAAAAGAGCCTTTGCCCTTGGGGTAGTGATCACAAAGCACCACAGTGCTTTGCTCCTTTCTGTCCTTGAGATCTTCCAGTCTGCTACTCCCATTCTACAGATGAGGAAACTCAGGCACCCACATCGAAGTTAAAGGACACTGCCACTTGAAGGGCATTAAGAGGCAGAGCCAGCTTGGAATCCCTGTTGTCAGATTCCTTCCACTACATCTCAGTCATTTGTACTTGCTCTCCTATTTGTCCTTTTTTGTCATGGTCTTTGTTTTGTTTTGTTTCATTCTGGTCCGATCTACTCCTCCCCTGGTCTAGCTTGTCAACATTCTTCCTGAAGAGCTCCTTCTGGTTGCCCAGGATCACAGGGTTCAATCATGACCCAAAGAACCATCAGCCCCCGCCCCCATCATCTAACCCTCTGTCCTATTCCTTGGCCAGGTGGAGAAGCTGCGATCCAGCCCAAGAGGAGGGTGAAGCAACAAGCCCAGAACTCACAGAGGATGAGGGATAGGACAGAGCAGGATTCAAATGCTCGCATACATACATACCTAGAAGGCAAGAAACACTAAACCCTTTCTATGTGCCAAGGACTATGCTAAGTGGCGGGGTTACAAAGAAAGGTAAAACACAATCCCTGACCTTAAGGAGTTCATGGTCCAACAAAGGAGATCACAAACAAACATGTGCAAACGACCTCTGTGCCAAAGAACTAGGGAATAATCAACCTGGGGAAAGGTGGAGAAGGTGGAGTTTTGGTTGGGGCTTAAAGGAAACCAGGGAAAGGTAGGAGGCAAAGAGGAACTGGGAGAGTGATCAGACATTGGGGACAGCCCTGGAAAATGTCCAGAGCTAAGACAGGAGTGACAGTTCCAGGAGGCTGTGCCACTGCATCATAACCCCCCCCCTTTCTCTCTCCCTCTCTCTCTCTCTCTCTCTCTCTCTCTCTCTCTCTCTCTCTCTCTCGTTCTGTGTGTGTGTGTGTGTGTGCGCGCGCGTCCGCGCACCTGCCAGTGGGGAAGGGGTGATGTGATTTTATATTTGATTTTATATTTGATCCCAGAGATGATGGGGAACCATGCCTAGGCAGAGCTGTGATTTAGGAAGATCGCTTTCACAGATCACAAGAGAAGGACGGATTGGAGTGAAGAGAGGAGACAATCAGAACAAAGCTATTGCAGTCAGCCAGGTGTCAGTGATAGGGGCCTGCACAAGAGTGGAGTCACTGTCAGAAGAAAGGAAGGGACATACGTGAGGGATGTGGCAAAATTAAAACCAACAGGCCTTGATAATTGATTGGAGTTGGGAGATGAGAGAGGAGGAGCTGAAAATGACACCTATGATATGAGGATGGAGATACCTTCCAGAGCGATAGGGAAGTTTGGAATCTAGAAGGGGGGTTTAGGGAGGAAGGTAATCGGTTCAGTTTGGGATTTCTACTGGACATACATCATAAGAGGCAGTTGGAGATAGACTGGAGATCAGCAGAAAGGTTAGGGCTGGATAAATAGGTGTGAGAATCATCAGCATAAAGATGAGAACTGAATGCTTGGATGCTAATGAGATCACTAAGGAAACTAGAGAGGTAGAAGATTGAGCTTCTTGGTGTGCACAGCCATTAGTGCACTGGACAATGAAATGGTAAGCAAACTGAGTATCTTTGCCAAGGGTTTACTAAGGGTAAGGCACAATTAACAGCGACAATGTGTAAGATGCAGATATCTGTAGATGGGCATCGCTGGGGAAAGGATGAACATTAGCCCTAGAAGAACACTTGGAGTGTCCTTTCCATTGGCTTTATTACATGGATTGGCCCCTCTGGAAGCCCTCAGACTAACCCACAAACCAGGTCAGTGATCCAGTTATACCTGTACTTACAGGCATGTTCTCTACCCCAATTGAAACATATATTTCCTTGGAAGAATGGCTGAATTCAAGAAATGGGAGTTCCCAGGCAGGATCAGCAGCTACCTTCCTTCCAGTGTTAGCAGAGTACCTGAAACAAAGTAGGCCCTTAACCAAAGGTGGTTTGGTTTTTGTTTTTGTTGTTTTTACTATTTCTTACTGAGCTAGACAGAAGCCTCTAGCCCAAAGGACTTTAAAGGAGGGGGACCTGAAGGAGCCATTTTCTCAGTATCCTCTTTGGGCCAAGGTGGGTGGGGTGGGGGGGAGGGTAGGATGTAACTGCAGGGATATAACCTCCCAGAGAAAGAACTCAGACATCTAGGAGCCAGCCGAAGTGTGAAGGGCCCCCAGGGTGGGGCTGAATGTAGGACAATTAGGTGGTACTTATCAGAGCCTTTGAGGTTTGTTTATGCAAGCCAAATTGGGGGGTGGGCCCTCAGGCAGTCCAAAGCTTATAAAAAGTCTCAACCTCTCTCCCCCGAGAGTCAAAGTACTTTCCCCCCCCTTCCTTTGTGTCCAGTGTCCTCCTTATGACCAAGGCCCCATTTTCTGTGGAATGGCTCTCCCAGAGCAGCCAGAAACCCTCACGCCTTGGCCAAGGTGACTCTGAGGGTTCCACGGGAGGGCTAGGCCGAGGCCCCCAGGTCCTCACAGAGGATCTTTTTATGGGGCCCCCTGATACCTCGGAGTCAGAAGGCTCTTCCATGAGTTCCCAGATCCCAGAACTACCCACCACCACCGTTGGAGGGTCTTCCTCAATCAGTAAGTGCTTTCTCCCAGTGTGGGGGGTCAATAGAGAAAGAAGCTCTGAATGAGCTTGAGATGTAGAGAAAGAGCAGGGAAGGGCATAGAAAAGGGTTGTGTTTGGAGGGGAGGGGGCCTGAGAGACAGCACCAGACAGTACTGGACTAGGCATCTTGGAGGGGTTCGAGGCAAGGCACTCTGGTCTGCTCTACTTGTCATTTGGGGAGCTCTCCACCACTCAGGTTACACGTTTTCACTAGTAAGGAAGCACTTAGCCTATCCGCCAGCCCTGATTGACCCTCCCCACGAGGGCAAGCTGTTATTTAAAGACACTTCTAGCCTTCTTACTGGCACAGGAACTCAGACCCCCAGGGAAGGTAAATGGCGACGGGTCCGTGTGGGAAGGCCTAGATTTTCCTAAGCGCCTCCTCTTTCCCAAGAATCTAGGTCTCTGGGTGAGGAGGCTTCGTCTGAGATCAGCAGTGGCCGCTGCGGGCCGTCAGAGGGCTCGGGCCCCGAGCCCCATGACCGAGGGGCCCGCCGCCTTCGAACGGCTTTCACCACCAAGCAGATCAGCACTCTGGAGAGCTCCTTCAAACGCCACCACTACCTGGGCGCAGCGGAGAGGCGAAAGCTGGCGGGCAAGATGCAACTGTCTGAAGTCCAGGTATCCAGAGGGGCGGGGGGCTCTCCCACTCCACCCCACCCCCACCCTCGAGCCGCGATCTGGCCGCCAGGCTGCAGAAATGCTCAGGCTTGGCTTATTGGGCTCCCGCAGATAAAAACCTGGTTCCAGAATCGCCGCATGAAGCTGAAGCGCCAGCTGCAGGACCTGAGGCCCCCCGACCCTCCTCCAGGCCTCCATCTCTACAGCCCCTTGTTTCTGCCTTCTGCACCAGTGCCGCCGCCAGGCCTACCCTACCTGTACCCCAGCTCGCTGCAGCTCCCAGTCCCCAGCCTGGTCCAGGAGCCCTTTGCTGGGGGCCTGGCCCTCCCACCTCTGCCGCCTCTGTCTTTACCCCCCAGCTCCTGCAAAGTGGCCCCTCCTGCCATCCCGTCTGTGCTGGCCTGTCTGCTGAGTGGTTGTCCAGACCAAGCTTCTTTCCTGAGGGCATTGTGACATTGGAGACTCACCCCACTTTCTACTGAGAAAGAGGAGAGATAAGGAACAGGTCACCCCCTCCAGGAGACAACGTCTGAGACAAGACCCTGGAGAAAGTTCCTCTTAACTCTGGCTTCTTGCCCCCATAGAGGACCTCCATATGAACTTGATGTATATATTTGCAAATTTTTGTTGAAGTATATTATGTATAGAAAGAATTATTTATGGAAATATTAAAAAAACAGTCATGTTTTAGCATGTCTTAGGTGTACACATGTAATTTGGGATTTTGCAAAAGAAAGCAGTCCAGTGCTGATCAAAATTCCCAAAGAAAAAAAACAACTTCAAAGTCCTTACAAAGGTGGGCGGTTTAGCAGTGAAGACGGAAGGTGAGGATGGGGAGACCAGAGTGTTCATCCTTAAGGGAGGTGTGTTCCAAACAAAAAGCTAAGGTAAAGACCAGAGATGGAAAGAAGGAGAGCTCTAGTTCTCTGATATGTGTGAAAAAAACTATCCTGGTAATGAGAAGGGAAGGCCCTTTCAAAATCGATGAATAGAAGCACATATTGGAACCTTGAGGTAATGGAGGATTCAATTAATTTGCAAGAGGTTAGATCCTCAGCAAATTAGGCTGAGAATTCACTGAGTTAAAACTGGGGGAGGGAGGGGTGAGAATCTGATCCTTCACAGTTTGGGAGGTTGGAGTTGAGCAGAAAAAAAAGGGGAGTTCTGATTGGGGGAAGAACTCCATAAATGGGCAAACCCTACACTCAAATTGAGGCCCCTCCAACCCTAACCACAGAGCAAACAAGGTTTTTACTTTCACAGGACTGGCTCCTACCTACCTTGGGGGTCAATTTATCCAGATACAACCTTTTACAAATTGGAGGAAGCCCCTCCACCCCATCCCCATCTGGGAGTAAGTGGTCTGCTTCCAAATCTAAATCACACTGAGTTCATTAAATCACTGTTTTGAAGGTTGGAGGCTGCATCGGTATTTGCAAACTAGGCAAACGAGAGTAAAGGGCTCATAATTCCCAGGGACCCCAGGGCTGCTCCAGTTCTGATCTGTGTGCTCTCTAGCTTGCCCAGGTCCTTCCTGCCCAAAGTGCTCAAAAATGAATGAATGAAGATTGTAGAGAAGTTAGATTGCATTCAGGGTGAAGGAGGAAGCAGTAAGGGCAAAGCAGCACCCTTGCCCAGGACTCCTTCCAGTTTGCCTCAACGAAATCAGCCAAGATCAAACATCTTGGCCTAGACTAGACATCAGGAATTTATTTCAAGCCTCAGTGGGGAGCTGTGTTGGATAATGACTGGGGCAGGAAGACTGGATGCTGTATCTGCCTTCACAGAACTATCATGAGAGAGACAATGTAGACAAGAGAAGTGTGTAGGAAACACAAGCAGTCTTAGAAGGGCAAGTGGTGCCTGACATCTTTAAATGAGCAGTTAGTAAGAAAATACCACTTGTGTGCCAGCCACCGCTGGGCCTGGGGGGCGGCGGGGGGGGGGGGGGGGGGGGGGGGGG
>CM053582.1:579248735-579267836 GCA_028627135.1 Pseudochirops cupreus
GGGAGCCCCATCTGGCAATTGATGAGACAGGTTTGTGCATGGCAACTTGCCTAGTAAGTGACTTACAGGGAAAGAAGTGTTTGTCAAGCTGACAGTTCACATGGGCACTGGGGCCATATTGTTCTCAGCAAGGGGCTGAAAAGGAAGGCAACCTGGCAGTGTCTTCTATTTTTATCCTGATGCAAGAGAGACATAATGAAGAAGACTGAGAGAGGAGGAGGGTCTGGTCTGCTCTGGCCCCAGCTAGACAATGTACCTATATCACAGGGAAAATAGCTTGGCTTATCTCACCTCTAGAAAGGACAAGGAGGTGAGTGTGGAGGACAGGATTTGTGCTAGGGGTCAGAATGTGTTGGATTACCTTGAAAGCCCCCAAAAGTCAGGAGGACCCACTTTTCCGATTTCCTGGCTGCACCCCACCCTGTCTCCTCCCAGTCACTCCAGAGGCTCTAACCATTGGGTCCAAGTCCAGAGCAGGAAGTCCCCTCCTAAATCAGAGGACAAGGAAAGCAGAGGGCATCTCAGTTAATTCCCAACATTGCTCCAAGAGGAATTGTGTGAACTGGACACTCACAGTCTCAGCCCAACTCCGTGCCTCTTCTGGTCCTGTTAAGTGGCCAGAATTTCCTTTGTGAAGGCTGCTCGGCAGGAATTGCAGTTAGGCAGGAAGTCTTCTTCTGGAAGAATTATTCCTGGGTTCTCTTTTTTTTCCAATTAAACAAAAATCATGTATTAAGCACCTACTGTGTGCCAGGCCCTGTGCTAAGTCTGGGGATTCATTAAGGAAAAGAAAAGTGGATCCCTGACCTCATGTTCTCCATGCGCAGGACAGGCTTGGGAGCTCTGGGTGTAGAGGCAGGAGATGACTTTTCTCTCTAAGCTGGACAATGTCCTGAGGGATTTCTCAGAAAGGAAATGAAGAAGGAAGGAGGGATGTTCAAGACCTTTCTGCCACATCTCCTTCTTCTCAAGGCCAAGGAATAACAGAAAAGCCCAGTGATGAGTGGAGGCCTGTCTACCTTTTTGTCTCTCCCAGAGTCACCTTCCATCCCAGTCAAGTAGAAGCTTCATTTCTAAAGCTGTCACTCCACTGGCTCTATCCATAAAGTCTGTTGATTAACTGGTTGTAATTAGCTTCCTGGGAAAGTCCCCACCCCTCTTTCTCTCAGTTCCTGGCTTTTGGTCTTTGGTCAGCCTCTCTTCTCAGTCTCTGACTCTATCTCTGTGTCTCTGTCTCTTGGGTCTCTGCTCCACCCCTATTCCCACTCCCTAGTTTGTCTCTAGAGAGGTCTTTCCTGACTTCCGAGACCAGACTGCAGTGACCACCAGGTGCATTCTCTGAGGGCTTTGATCCTCCAGGGAAATCTGGCACCTTGCTGGAGACAGACAAGTCTCTTAGACGTCAAAGGCGCTGGGGGCAGGAGGGGGAGGGGAGGCTTCCCCACCTGGGGACTAACTGGGTATTAATCATTTATCAGAATAACAAAAGGCCCTTCTGCCTGAACCACCCCAACCCTGCACTCTTCACCTACAAGTCCATAGCTCACTCAATGACCTAGGGTGAAAATAAACCTCAACACCTTTCCCCAAAAGAAGAAACTACACCCAGACTGGCCCTCCCCACCTCCACTGACTCCACTCCCATATGATCACAACCCTCCCCCCTCCCCCCCCAGCATCTCACCAGGAGGCTGAGTGGCAGGCAGCCGATTTCCCCAGCAGGAGAGTGGGCGTCTGACAGGGCATCCAGCTTCATTCGCTCTGTCAGAGACACAGCCAGGTCAGGATGCCAGCTGGGCATCAGGATGGGGCTGCTCCTCTGGCCATGGGACATCAGCTCTGGGCAGGGAGGTGGAGGAGAGAAGCTGTTGCCCAGAGGAAACAGTCCTGGGAAGGTGAAGAGGCTTCCTCAGGAGGCTGGAGCAGCCCTCAGACCCAGGACTAACCAGCCTCTCCCCCCCAAGTCATGTTTTGCCCCAGGAAGCATGAGTTGTATGATCCAGGCTCCTGGAGGGTAGAATTTAGCTCCAAGATCACAATTGCTGCTAATGACCTAGACCAGGGAGCTCTCAGAGGGGCTTCTCAGAGTTCTCTCCCACAGCACAGTTGAACCACCTGAGCCCAGGAGATATGGGAAGGGCCCAGAAAGAGAAGAATGTGCAGATGCTGGGGGAGAAAGCATGATCCAGGGACCCTGGAGTGTCCTCCCTCCATATCTCCACCTGTTGCAATTGTCTCTTCTTTGAAAGCCTAGTTCAGGGGGAACTTCTGCTAGGGGCCAGCCTCCTGGACTTCCAGCCCTTACTCTCCTTCAGTTTGCCCTTGAGTCACAGTCTAAGGGGCTCCTTTGCCTTCATCACTCTCCACCTACTCCTGGAGCTCATCTCAGCCAGACAACAACTCTTGCTCCCCCCCTCCCCCGGAAAAACCTAAACTCTTCCCAAAGCAAGACCTGCGTCATTTTTCCTGTTTTGAATCCCCAGCTCTTACGTGGTTCAGAAGATAGAGGGATGGGCGTGGAGTCTAGAAGACCTGAGTTCAAATCCAGCCTCAGACACCCACTAGTAGTGTGACCCTGGGCAAGTCATTTAACCTGTTTCCCAACTCAATTGAGAAAGAAATGGCAAACTGCTCTGGCATCTCTGCCAAGAAAAGCTCATAAGGATTCACTAAGAGTCAGATACACTTGGACAGCAACATCCTCAACACCTGGTCCAAGACCTGGTCTGAACATTAGCTGATGATTCTAGATGTTTACACAGTGGAGGCTCAGGTCCAGGCCCAGGCTCGGGCCCAGACTGACTGTCCTCCAGAGGTCATTGGTCCCTAGTCCCCTCCTCAATCTGGCCTAGTTTCCTGAAGCATAATCTCTTTGCCAATCCCCACCCAATTCGAGTTGACCCCTTGGATTTGGAGAAGGCTGCCTGCCCAGACAGAGAGGAGCCAGCTAAGGCCCTGTTTACCCTGCCTGGGAGGGATCAGAGATTCTTCTAAGGAAGAGCCCTGGAGAGCTCCCAGTTCTAGGCCATTAGATGAAATTGGGGCCCATTATCTCTTGCTTTGATCCACAATTAGGTGTCAATTAAGTTGGGAAACTGTCAATTGTTGGCCTCCAGAAGGAGAGAAAAGAAGAGAAGGTGGGGGTGGGGTGAGGGAGAAGTGAAGGCTCAACTCTGAATGGACAGGGCTCTGACCTCAGACTGTTAAAGGGCTGTGAGGTTCTCTACCCTCCTGGGGTTCCCCTCCCCCACTGTACCTCAGGGTAGTCCCTTGGGGGAAGTGGCATCCACCTTGTAAGAAGCTTAGGGATTTTGCATTCAAATCCTGCCAAGATTTCTAGTTGTGACCCTAGGAAAGTCATTTAGGCTCTGTCTGCCTGTTACCCTTATTGATGAAATTGATGAGATGCAGGCTCTGGGAGCTCCCTTCAGTTCTCCTTGAATCTTTGAGGTACAGGCTCTGGGAAACCCCTTGAAGTCTGATTGAATCTTCCCACTTGATGAGGCATTTTCGGAGGCCATAAGTATTTCATTGTGGCTGGACCCAAACCTCTGTTACTAGCCTGGCCCTCCAATGTCCATCTGCTTCCCACTCTTGAGGCTATCAAAATATTAATCCACTCTTGTATTGGCCTCATTAACTCCTCTTGAAGACCCTCCCCAAACTCCTCCTCTGGACCACCCCTAGATTCCTCTGTATATAAGAATCCCATCTCCCTTCCATGCGGGGTGAGAGCACCACAGAACGCCCTAGCACAGACTTGTTCTGTGTCCAATACAAGCAAACTTATAATAAACTTTGCTTTACTTTGGCTGAGAAGACTTGAGTGGAATTCTTTCCACAGGAAAGAATTGGTATTTTGGGGTCTCAGGCAAACCTAACCTTCTTAGTGGGTTCCCTCTTCAAAATGAGGGGGCTGCTTTAGAAATGCTACCTCTTATTATTAGAGACTAGAGTGGCTTGAGTTAGCTAGATCACATAAGGGAAATAGATAATGATTGAAGTGAGATAAAATCAATCCCAGAAATCTCAGGGAGCCACAGAAGCTTCTTGAGCAAGGGAATACCAGAAGAATCATTCTGTTCTGTGTGAATGCTAAGACTTCTAGCCTTCCCTGAGAGAGCAAGCTCCATAGCCTTGCCCCCTCAAAATGCCTCCTCCCCAGGAAGTCTGCCCTCCAGACTAAGTAAGCAAGTCCTATCCTGGTCCAGCATTTCACAAGCTGTGCAATCATGTTGACTTCACTTTGCACAAGTACACTCACTCCCCCTTCCCTTTCAGTTTCTCTTTATGTCTTGGCTTAGCTTGGCTTCCCTCATTAAAATGTCAGCTTTTGGAGAGCAGGAATTGTCTTAGCTTTTGTTTTGTATCTCCAGGTGCTTGATAAATCACCAGGCACAGAGCAAAGACTCCAGTAAACCCTTAAAGATGGGCTAGCTGGCTATCATCTGTCAGGTCTCAGACACTTCCCAGCTTTGTGACCTTGGGCAAGTCACTTGATGTCTGTTTGTCTCAGTTTCCCCATCTATAAAATGGAGATCACAACCTCCAAAGATTGTTGTGAGGTTCAAATGAGGCAAAGCACAGAAAGAGAAATGCCTAAGAGGGAGTGGGTGAGGAGGAAAAAGAAAGATTGAAAGTGGGAAAACAAAACAAAGGCCTTACTTTGGAAGGGGGAGGGTGTTCCACTAATGAGTATTCCTATTGGTGAAGACCTTACACTGAATGGGGAGGAGAGGGAGAGTTGGTGCTTGGAAAGTCTAATTCACTTGGGGTGGAGGGAGTTGAAATCCTTTGGGGCACTGGGCACCTGAAGCTGTGGGGCAGCATGAACACAGGGAAGACATTTCCAGATAAATACAAAGAAAAGGTCAACAAGAAAGGATATAGATGAGCATGAGAGGAGCCCTACCATGGGCCAGTGTCCTCTCTGACCCTGCAATAATTGGCATCATTCCATGAGGTAAGTCTTGCTAGGCAGTAACTGAAAGCACCTAGAGGGGAGAGTCTGGAATGGATCCCTTCGAATCTTTGATTGTATGAAGAATACAGAGAAAAGAGAGAGATCAGATAATTATAGAGTTGTGAATCAAAGAATGAGGGTCAAGTGAGAGAAAAGATGAATAATGAAGAGAAATCCTTTTTGGAAAGGGACACAAAAATAAACTTTTTAAAAAACTAATGAATAGGAGTACTAGCTGAAGGGGAGGAAAGAAAGGAGGAATCTACTTGACTAACTGAGAGGGTAAAAGAGGGGGAAGAAATACATAACCAGATAAAAGTACAAGAGAAAGAGCAACTAATAAATAAAACTCTAAAGAAAAAGGGGTAACAAATAGAATCAGGGGGGAGGGGAAGAGAGCCAGTGGAAACGGGGCCATCTTTTTAAAAAAATTGAATAAAGTAGCAGAATATGCAAAATGTTGTGTATACAGTAGAGGGGGGGGGGAATCTCAACTTGAAAAAAAGTTTTAAAGACAGATGGAGGAAAATAGAAACCTAACTCTTACAACTTTAAATGTGAATGGATTTAAATAGCCCAATAAAAAGAAAGAAATGACAGACTGGATAAGAAAACAAAACCCTACAATCTGTTGCTTACAAGAAACACATTTAAAAAACCAAAGACATACACAAAGTAAAAATAAGGAGATCAGAAAAAAATGTACTATGTATCAAGTGAATCCAAAAAAAAAGGAGTTGCCAACATGTTATCAGACAAAGGACAAATAAACATTTAAAAAAGAAAAGGGATAAACAAGGAAACTATAATATACTGAAAGGAATGATAGACAACAAACCAATATCTATAATAAACTTATGCATTGTGTCTTAGCATCCAAATTGATAAAGGAAACATTATCTGAGCTTCAAGAAGGTAAAGACAGTAGCACAAAACCAAAAGAAGATTTCAATACAGCATCTTCTGTCAGTGTTGGATAAGAATAACAGGTAAACAAAAAGGAGGGATACAACTGAACAGATTTCTGGAGAAACTTGACTTGAAAGACTTATGGTAGCTTCTAAATGAGACAGCAAAAGAATATACATACTTCACACCACACAGGATTTTTACAAAAATTGACCTAGTGTGGTGGCACAGAGATATTGCAAACAAATGTAAAAAAGGAAGATGCAGTTAATGCATCCTTTACAGACTATAATGCAATAAAAATAGAAATTGGTTCAGAGACCACAAACAAAAGAAACATACCCAAATGGAAACAACAATGAAATCTTTAATGATTGGGAAAAAAAACAAATCATGGAAACAATAACTATGTAAAAGAATCTGGTGATGAAGCAACATATCAAAATTTCTGGGATGGATCTAAAGCAGTTCTCAGGGGGGAGGTCATATCTTTACAATCATACATTAACAAAATAGGAAAAAAGAGAGGCTTAATGAAGTGAATATGAACTTTTTTAAATTAGAAAATAAACCCAAAATAAGCATACAATTAAGTAACTCAACTGACAGAGCACTGGGCCTATACTCAGGAAGACCTGAATTCAGATCAGATCTCAGACACTAGCTGTGTGACCAACCAGCAAGTCATTAACATCTGTTTGCCATAACCCACTGGAAAAGGAAATGGCAAACCATTTGAGTATCTTTGCCTTGAGGGTTAGACACAATGGAAGCTAGGTGGCACAGTGGAGAGAGCACTGGGCCTGGAGTCCCTGAGACAGCAGTTTCAGCAAAGTGGCAGACAATAAAATAAATCCTCAAAAGCCAACACTGTTTCCATATAATCATAACAAAAGAAGCAATAATAGAAAGGGAAGCACTATTCCAGATAACTATGAAATGCATGAAATATATGGGGACCAGCCTCCCAGAACATACAAAATCCTTGTGTCCTTCTGATTATAAAGTGCTCCTGAAAGAAATAAAGAACAGTCTAAATAGCTGGAGGAATATCCAATGCTCATGGCTAGGACGTGCCAACAGAATAAAAATGACACCACGACCAAAAGGAATTTATACCTTTAAAGCTACACAAATAGAATTATCAAGGGAACATTGTACAGAACTTGATAAAATAATTTTTAAAAATTCATTTGGAAAAACAAAAGATGTAGAGTATCAAGAGAAATGATGAAAAGAAGTAGAGACGAAGGGGGATTAGAATTTCCAAACTTTAAACTATATAACAAAGCAGCAGTCGTCAAAACCAGGTGATATCGGTCAAAGGAAGGAGAGCTAGATCAGTAGAACAAACTAGATGACGGACGTTCAGAAACAGTAGAATGCAATAACCCAAGGTTTGACAAAGTAGAAAACATGAATCACCCAGGGAAAAACTCCTTATCTGATAAAAATTTCTGGAAAAACTTGAAAGTAGTCTGGCAGAAATTGGGCTTAGAACAACACTTTACACCTTATTCCATGATACAGTCTAAGTGGATATGGGGCCTTAAATAAAGACGATAGTAAAAAAAAAATTAGGAGAGAAATATATCATACACCTCTCCCAGCAATGGGTGGGAAATGTATTCTTAAGCTAACGAGAGATAGAGAAAATTGCAAAAGACAAAACTGATCATTTAAATTGCTTGAAACTGACAGACAACATTAATATGTGTCCATACCCTTTAATCCAGAGCCTGTTACTGGACACATAAAAATTATCAGTAAGAACACAGGCACTTTTGCGCCCCTGGACTCCAAACTATTTATAGTAGCATTTTTTGTTATTGCTAAGAACTGGAAACAAAATAGCTCCCCACTGATTGGTAAATGGCTAAAATGTTAATACATGAATGTAATGAATATTATCATGACACAAGAAAGTATGTGTGTAATGAATACAGAAAAGCATGGAAAGATCTGTGTGAACTGATACATAGTGAAATAGGCAGAGCCAAGAAAACATCACACACACACACACACACACACACACACACACACACACACACACACACACACACACACAGTAACTACAACAATGTAAATGGGGAAAAAATGATGACACAGCAAGAAATCAACAGTAAAAGCGACAGTCACAAAGATAATGTGGGACTCAGAATGAAGGGGTCTCAGGGGACACTCCCAACCCACCCCTCTGTAGAGACAGAACATCCATCAGCGTCACGAACTGCATGTGCTAGTGAACTTTCTCAATGTCATCATCAGTTGTTCGGACTTTGATTTTCCTGTCCAAAAATAGTATTTATCATATGGACTGGCTTTCTGGGAGGGACAGGGAGAGGGATATGTGGGATATTGTGGTGACATAAAAAACAGAAAACACAGATAAAATTTTATTTTAAAAAGAAAAAAGAAAGTGATTAGACGTGAATTTTCCTCTAAATACTGCTTTGGCTAGATACCCCAAATGTGGGTATGTTGTCTTGTTGTAATTGTCATTAATTAAATTATTGGTTGTTTTTATGATTTGTTCTTTAGCCACCCATTCTCGAGGATTAAGTTATTAGGTTTCCAATTCAGTTTGAATCTTGACATTAAAGGTTCTTTATTAAATTAATTTTTATTGCATTATGGTTAATAAAGGATACATTTAATATTTCTGCTTTGTGAGATTTATATGCCCTAATACATGGTTAATTTTGTGAATGCACAGCTTGAGTACAGTACCAAGTTGTTAATTCACTTTCTAATTCTTTCTTCCACAGCTCTCTTTTCCTCTCCATTTTTTCCGTCTTTTAGTCATGTCATTTATAAAATCATTTTTAAATCTTGTTTAAAACTTTGCTTTTATTGACAGAGTCAAGAAGGCAAAAGGGCAGGAAGAAATTACTCTTTCTGCTGAGTTATATTGTTATCATACAGAAATATCAACATGGGCAGTTAGCTAGATGGTGCAGTGGAAAGGCACCAGGCCTGGAGACAGGAAGACTCAGCTTCCTCAGGCAATTAGTACCACTGTGACCCTGGACAAGTCACTTCACTGTATTTGCCTGAGTTTCCTCATCTGTAAAATGAGCTGCAGAAGGAAATAGCAAACCACTCCAGTATCTTTGCCAAGAAAACCCCAAAGGGGATCATGAAGAATCAGACACAAATGAACAACAGCAAAAATGTTAATAATTAATTATCTCAGTTGACTGGCTCTACCACTCTGGGTCCATCATGTCCTGATTGGCGAGTCAGCCAGCACAGATGCACATGGACCAGATCAAATGATAAAATAGTTAGAAAAGTACTCAGGATAGTTCCTGGCACACAGTAGGCATTATATAAATATTTATATAATTACACACACACACACACACACACACACACACACACACACACACTAACTTATATTATATATATATTTATTCTCTTCCCCCTCCCATCTAGCCAGTGCTAGCCCTGGACCATAATTCACATCCCATTACATTCTCCACCAGTCCTCAGTTCCTGAGCAGCTTCCCTAGGACCACTCTCACAACCCCCAAACCCCAAGTACTTGCTTTGGGAGCAGTAATCAAATTAATACCAGTGCTTCTGCATGAGTGTGTCAATCAATGGTTCTAAGACTTGCTCAACTTCCCTGTGAGAGACCAAATTTCCCTTCCCTGCCCTGCCCACATGGTGTTTTCTCTTAAATGCATGTCAGTTTCTTTAGGGCAGACATTGTCTTACTTTACCTTTCTCTTTGTTTCCCCACATTCAGCACAATGCTTGGCACACACTAAGTGCTTCATGGTTTTCCAAATGCATTTTCCTCAATTCATTTTTTTTATATCACCATAGCTTCTCCTAGTACTTCTAAACATCCTAAAGAGCCATCCAATGGAATGGATATTTTTTAAAAGGAAAAAGAAGAGAAAAAATCAGGAAAATTGATCTTTGTATCAAATTATCTGAAAATACATCAGGAGGCTGCATTCTGCCAAGGGAAAGGGTGGAGTAGGGGAGGGGCTTCTCCTTTCTTTTCTTGGAGGCCCAAGCTCCTTCTTTGTAATTTCACAACAGTCAATTTTAATTGATTGTTTCTTTACTGTCTAAAGAGATTTCCTCAATCAAGCAACCCAGCAACAATCAAGAGTTAATTCCTTAATAACTGCCAGCCTAGGTGGATGCAAAGTAAGACAAAAGCATAGTTCTCACCAGATTCCTCCTGTCCAATTACCTCTACATCACACAGCAAAAGCTCATTCCTTCATACCTATTAGCCCTTACACAAATCTTCCCTCTCCTGCACAGATTGTTCCCCAGGCCTTTTTTTTTCTAATTCTCAGCACTCCGCTCTTTATATTACCTTGCACAAGACAAGCATTTTTTTTTCCCTTCATGGAAACAATTACCAGTTGGGTTGGTATCTTTTTTCCAATCTTTTCATGGTCCTTCCAATTTCAAGAAGTCTACACAACACCGGAGAAGAATCAGTGACAAGCCCTGAAGCTTAGTTCTTTGGAAGATCTTTGCTTGTTTTTTTGGGATTAATCAGTAACTAATTAATTAGGCTTTAATTAGAAACTAAATAAATGGGTTTTTTTTCTCAGTAATAGCATTGTTTTGCCTTGGGGCTACATTGCCTTCTATATATTCTATGCTCTGGGGCCACTGCTCCTGTTTTGATGTGGCCTTGAAGGATCCTTGAAATGCTTGACTTCCCCACATCAACAGTTGTAGTGATATCTCCAAGTCATTGAAGTGTGCTCTTTTTGAGCCAGGATGTTTGCATATATCCATTCTTAAAATCTAAAGCATTGAAAACACATCAAAAGAGACTACTGTGGGTCACATGAAGTCCTGCACTCAGCTGAGAGAATGAGTCTGTCTAGTTTCTTCTGGTTAAACTCAGTGGTTCTGAGTCAGTCTAGGGTCAAGAGAAGCAGCAATAGGACCTACAAAGCACAAAAGCAAATCAGGTCAAAATGATTGGGTGTCCCAAGTAATTCACACATAATACTGGAAAATCAAGTGAAGGCTTCTTAAGGATGGAGGAAATTTAGACTCATTTGTAAGCAGGAGGAAAGTAGCCAGGAGATGGATATTGAAGATAAGAGACAGAGTGGGGATGATATGGGGGGAGAGCTTGTGGAGCCATCGGCTTTGGCTGGAAGAGCCTCTTCTACTTCTTCAGCATGGAGTAAAAGAAGGAGAAAAGGAGGATATCAGGGGGGAGTGAGATGAGGGAAATGAGAGAAGAGGAAGCCTTTGTCCTAACACAGGAGGTGAGGTTGTCTTCAGAAAGAGAGAAGGCCCATGATGGCATTTGAGAAGTGAGGATTCCCACCAATCCAATTCAAGAGACACATTGCATGCCTACTATGTGCCAGGGGCTAGGGACACAATTAATAAAAAAAGAATGACAGTCTCTGTCCTCAAGGAGCTTACAGTCTGAGGGGGGGGGGGACAAAAAGAAGGGACTGAGGGAATAGGATGAGACATTGAGGGGGCACACCTCCATTTCATTCTGTACAGTTGAAACCAATAAGAGAAGAAGATGAAGAGCAGAGTTAGTTGAGATCTGTTTCTGCTCTCATTAAGGGAAGGAATTGGGAGGATTTTTGTTATAGGGCCCTCCAGAGAGGAGGGAAAGCTGATCCCTTAGTCAGGTGGAGCCAGTCAAGGTTTAGCAGCTGGGTGATAAGATTAGAAATGATGAGTTTATTCTGGGAGGGGCATCTTTGAGGAGTTGAAAGGAGGCATATGGATGGTACAAGTCACCACAAACATCAAGCCCAATGATTTACTGGTCCTCCCCAGGTCTTGCTACTGCCTAGCTGCTCAGTCCTATAGGCAGACCATGGGATCTTTGCCTTGCCGTTCTTGATTAAAAAGATCCCCCCTGCCTTGCCAGGGGCCTGACACTCAGCAGAGCTGTCCACACTATTAGACAAAAGGAGGTTCCTGGAGGATGGGGACTGCCTTCTCTTGGGTGTGGACCCCAGAGCTCTTGTGACTTTGGCAAACCCTCCACCTAGGCTTTTCCTAACTGTGCTTCCTCCTCCTTCCTCACATCTCAGCCTCCACCCTCATCAATGCCCCACCTGCCCAGGCTACTTATACTGAAGGCCACGCCTCAGTGGTTGTGGATGTTGCCAGTTTAAGTGGCCACTGACTGACTTCAGACATTAGCACGGGGAGTTTCCATTCGCAGACTACTCTAGCAGCTCTTGAGCCTCCAGTTCGGAAGCTGTATCTACCCTGTGTGCCAGCCCCGGTCTACCGGGTCTGAGACTCCCACAGCACCTTGGTCGTTCCTCGGGCCCCTATCGCACTCCATACTAGATCCCGAAGCCCAGAGCAGAGGTCGATGCTGCTAACACAGACGCCATCGACTGTCGAGATTCTCAGTGGTCAGTCTTGGGGGGAGTGAATTTTCGAGCGGGCGTGTGTTACTTGAAGGGTGTGTTACTTGAAGCTGCGGGAGGAGGGGACGAAGCCGTCTTCCGCGAGCTGCCTTGGCCACCACAGGCCATCTGGGAGGCGGCAAGTGCTTGAAGATCTCACTGTTGGAAGACCCCTGGATTCTCAAGCGCTCGCTAGCTCTCTCGGTTTTCTAACCCTCTTTTATCTCCAGCAGCTGCGGCAACCGAGCCGGGGACCAGCGCTGGAGACCCAGAGGTAGTCAGTAGTAACACTGAGGGCGCAGCCCCAGCCCTCTCCAGGTGGGGAGGGAAAACGGTTCTGAAGGCGGAAGAGGGTTCCGAATTCGAGTCGGTGCTGGAAGCAGAGGCTGGCCGGAGGTCAGCACTTCAGCTGGAGTCGAGAGGGCCGGGGCCGGACTCGAACCCTGGGACAAAGGCCAGCCCGCAGTCAGAGCTCCTGGAGGCGTCGGGCAGTTTCAGGCCCAGGCCGAAGCTACGCCAGAATCGGACAGTTTTTTCCATAAAGCAAGTCAGCACCTTGGAGAAGGCTTTCCATGAAAATCCCTACCCCTCGTTCGAGTATACAATCTGGCTGGCGCAGGAGTTGAGAATCACCGAGGCCCAGGTTGGTTTAGGAACTGAGCCTTCTAGAGGTTAAGTAATCCCAGAGTCACACAGCTAGGAAGAGGTCAAACAGACCCCAGTTGGTCCGGTGGATTCTGAGGCTCCATTTCTTCAACTGCCCGGAGAAAGCTCTGTACTCAGAGTTTATCGGTTCTCTCTCTGAAGGTGGAGAGCATTTTTCATCATGGGTCCTTTGGGATTGTCTTAGATCAATGGATCAAAGTAGCCATGTCTCTCACAGTTGATCATTGTACAATGTTGCTGTTACTGTGTACAATGTTCTCCTGGTTCTGCTCACTTCACTTTGCATCAATTCATCTGTCTTCCCAGATTTTTCTGAAACTATCTCAGGTACATTTTTAATATGCTGTTGGTGGAGCTATGAATTGATCCGGTCATTCAGGAAAGCAATTTAGAACTACATCCAAAAGGTACCAAATGGTCCACACTGCTTGTACTAGAAAAGGGTCCTTCCTATATGTACAGATGAATTTATTAGCAGCTCTCTTCACAATAGCCACAAATTAGAAGCTAAGGAACTGTCCTCTTGTTGGGGAATGAGAGTGCAGGGGATAGAGTGACAGGTCTAGAGTTAGGAAGACTTATTTTCCTGAGTTCAAATCTGATCTCAGACCCTTGCTAGCTGTGTGACCCTGGGCAAGTCACTTAGCCCTGTTTGACTCCGTTTCCTCATCTGCAAAATGAGCTGGAGAAAGAAATGGCAAACAACTCCAGTATCTTTCACAAGAAAACCTCCAAATAGGGTCATCAAGAGTCAGACGTGACTGACACAACTCCCCAAAATCACCCAGGTAAGTAGTCAGTAAAGATGGCAAGACAGCTCTAAGGCACTATGCAGCCACTCTAACCCAAGGCTCCAGACATGTGGGAGGCATATCTAATCCTCTGTTCCCCCACTTTCAGGTCAGGGTCTGGTTTCAGAACCGAAGGAAGAAGCTTAAGAGGCAGCTCCAAGAGCAGGCACAATGCTTTGCTCCAACTCACTCAAACCCCTTTTGGACTCTGGGCAGAGCTGTGAGGAGACTGCAGCCTGACTATCATACCCACCCTTTTCTGCATGGGCAGACCTTGGCAGACTTCTCATCCCCCTGTGCCCCTAGCTTTGGCCACTCTCTTTATGCCTCTCAAGATCTTCTGTCTCTGGGATTTCAAATGCCTTATTATCATCCAAATTTTTCATAAAGGTCTTTGAGTTAATTCTAGTCCTTTTGAAGAGGGTCAGGATCATAGCTCTAGAGCCTGAAGGGACCTCAAAGGCCATCTAATCCAGCCCCCCTCATTTTACTGTTATGGAAACTGAGGCCCAAGGAGGTTGACTCACCCAGGAAAGGACTTTGTGTGACCACATGACTGTAAGAAAGTCACTTAATATTACTGGGCTAAATTAATTATGGCATACGAATGTAATGAAATATTATTGTGCCCTAAGAAAGGACAAAAGGAACAGTTTGTGAAAAACCTGGGAAGACTTTTATGAATTTATATCAAGTGAGATGAACAAAAACAGAACAATTTATATAATAACAACAGAATTGTAAAGACTAACAACTTTAGAAGACCTAAGAACTGGGGTCAGCACAAAGACCAACCAGGATTCCAGAGGTCTGGTGTTGAAACATGCTGCCCACCTTCTAACAGATTGGCACAGAAGGAGCTATACAGTTTTTGACATGCCTAATGTGGTATGTTGTTTTGTTGGACTCTGCATTGTTTATTACAAAAGTTTTGTTAGTTTTTTTCCTCAATTGGGGGAGGGAAGGAAAGAAAGAGAATTTAAAGATTTGCTTCTTCCCACCCCCCCCACCCTGAAAAGATGAGAAGAGAAAGCAAGCCTGAAGGAAAGCCATATAAGCAGGAAAACTTGAAAAGGTACATATGGGATTTATTACACACTTCAAAAGAAAGTCAATTCTAATGTGCTACGAATGTGCTTCTCTGAATAATCCTCTCCTGCTGCATGAAATAGCTGGAAATGTTCATTTTGTTTACTTTTTGTTATATTCAGAATAACAAAATGCAAAGAAACTGAAGCATTGATTTAAGCTGGGTCCTGGGCTAGATAATGAAGAGATAACGTCAGAAATGAAACATTCCTGCCTTCAAGGAATTCCCCCTGGCCATACCTGGTGTTGGACTTCCAAAAACATTCAATTTGGTGAAATTAAAAGAATTTTTTAAAATGTATACACTGTTATGTGTAGCTGTGATTTTGTCAAGACATCTTGGAAAATAATTTAGAATTATGGGAGAAAAGTGCCACAATATTCATATCCTTCACCTTGAATTTACTGTTCAAGAAGGGTAAAGGCAAAAATAAAGTCAGTCAATAAACATTTATAAAGCGCTTATGTGCTGAACACTAGACTAAATACTAAGTGAGCAAAGAAACACAGAAAACCAGTCCCAGCCCTGCCCTACCCCCAGATGGGACGACATACAGATAAAATGCACAAATAAGACAGGGTAAAGAGAAAGTATGATCATGAAGGCAGGCTGATGGGGAACGACCTCTTGTTGAAAGGGGATTTTAGTGAAGACCTGAGGGAAGCCAGGAGTCAAATGTGAGAAGGGAGACTATGTGGGACAGCCAATAAAAATTCCCAGCCAGGAGATGGGGGGTCTTGTGCAAGAAAATGGGAGACCAGGGTCCATGGAGGGGACTAAAATGTGAAAAGACTGGAAAGGTGGGAAGCAGTCAGTTGATGAAGGGCTCTAAAAGACAGGATTGAATGTTTGATCCTGGAGGCCATATGGAGCCACAGGACTTTCTTAAGTAGAAGAGTGATCTAGTCAGAACTTCATTTTAAAAGCTCAAATCTGGGCCAAGAATTGAACCTTGAGGGAATGTCCATCAATTGGGGAATGGCTGAACAAGTTATGGCATATGAATGTGATAAAATACTATTGTTCCATAAGAAATGATGAGCTGGTGGATTTCAGAAAAACATGGAAAGACTTATATGAACTGATGTTGAGTGAAGTGAGCAGAACCAGGAGAACACTGTACACAGTAACAGCAACATTGTTCAATGACTGACTTTGATAGACTTAGCTCTTCTAAGGATCAAAGGATCTAAGACAATTCCAAAAGATTTGTGATGGAAAATGCTATCCACATCCAGAAAAAGAACTGGAGAGTCTGAATGCAGATCAGAGCATACTATTTGCATGCTCTCTCTCTCTTCTTTTTATTCTTTCTTGTGGTTCCTCCCATTGGTTCTAATTCTTCACAACATGACTAATGTGAAAATATGTTTAATATGAATGTATATGTAGCATCTATATCAGATTTCATGCCCGTTTGGGAAGCGGGGAGGGGAGGTCGGTACAAAATGTGGAACTCAAAATCTTATGGAAGTGAATGTTGGAAACTAAAAAAGATCAAATTTGGATTGGCTAGATTCCTCTAACTCTTCTGCCCTTTGTAACTAAAGTCCTTGAGAAGGTGTCTACACTAGGGGCTTCCACTATCTCTCTTATTATCTTCTTAACCCTTTATAATCTGACTTCTGACCAAGTTACCAATCTCATAATTGCCAAATCCAATGACATTTTGTAATCCTCTTTCTGGACCTCTCTGCAGCCTTCAGCACTGTTGGTCATCCTCTCCTTGATACTAGGTTTTGGGGATACCCTCTCTCCTGGTTCTCTTCCTCCTACCTCTCTGACCACTCCTTCATCTCCTTAGTCCAGTTCTCATCCAGATTATTCCCTCTAACCCTGTGAGGTTCTGTTCTGGGCCCTCCTCTCTTCTTCTTCCAGAAGAATTCACTTGATGAGCTCATCAGCTCCTGTGAATTTAATGGCCTTCTCCATGCTGACATTCACCTTGCCCTCCTAGTTGTCACCACACCTTAAGTAGTCTACCTTCCCAATTCTGCCTATTGACTTCCTTGGAGTCCATCTTTTGAGGAAGCCATTTCCAGCTACTCTTAATTCCAAGGGTCCTCCCTCTGTTCATTATTTTCTATGTATCCAGTATAGAGCTTGTGTGTATACATCACTTTGGATTTGTCTCCACCATCAGATTGTGAGCTCCTGTCTTTTGCCTCTTGCATCCCCAGTGCATGACACAGTGCCTGGCATGCAGTAGGTGATTAGTAAATGTTTATTGATTGATCTGACTCATTGCTCAATCAATTTGACATCTGAGTGGAGGATGGGCTAGAGTGTAGAAAGATATGAGAAAGGCAGACCTACCAACAAGCTTTTGCACCGGTGTGATGGCAATGGCCAATGAGAGATATGTTGTGAAGGTGCAATCTGGCAGGCCTTCATTGGGGAGGGTGGGGTGCAGTGAATGCAGCAAGAGAGAGTTCTGATATATACCAAGATATATATAGCAGCACATCTGGTGACAACAAGTACAATTATTGTATTGATCGGAGAAGGCTTAAAAAAATGCAATGTGCATGAAAGAGCATCTTTTGGCACTTTGAGAACTGATGAATATGAGAGATTCCTAGAAATGAAGGTAGATTTGTCTGAGCTGATAGAGGCGTGGACGGAGTAGAATCAGAACAATAGATTTAATGAGAAATGTCATTTAAGTGGAATGCTATGGAAGGAAGTCACAGCTGAGGACCTGTCCCAAGCCCTCGTGGTGCCAAAGAGCAGATAATGCAAATGGTATCAGTGGCAGTTTTAAACGCACTCGATGAACGCTCCTGGAGAATGAAGCAGGACCCTTCTCTAAAGTGAACCCTTTTCCCCCACCACATCCTTGCAGCAACCCTGCCAGGCCTGCAATGCAAGTATTGATGAAGGGGACTGGAGCCAGAGTGCCTGATTCAAATCCTGCCTCTCTCTACCTGTGGAATGATGAGCCAAGGCATTTTAGCTTTAAGGCTGGTATGAGTTTCAGTGTTGAATAAGAGACTTAAGCTGGCCGGCCCCCAAGGCCCTTTCCCACTCTCCTTTGGGCCTCCTTCCACATAAAGAGACTGGGGCTCAGGTCTGATGACCTTCTAAAGGTCAGATAACAGCACGAATTTAGGATTCACCTGTGTGGTCCTGGACAGCAAGGAGCTGGGCCATGGCCACAATCTGAGATCATTGATTCAAGTATTGTGTTCATTTTACAGGTAGCTGCAATGTAGGATACAATCTAGCTTTCCGGGTGGCAAGTGCTGAGTTCCACGCCCTCAGGGCTGTTGTGAGAGTTCCATGAGATCACATTTATTGGCGTCTGTAAAGTGTAATATGCCCTGTAATATAATGTAATGCCCAGAGCATCACTGCTAAAGGAAAATTCGGGGAAGAGGGAGGTACCCTGTGCCTCATGGCTGGAGGAGACAATTTCAGTCCCTTGGACAGTCTCTGCTTCCCACACTGGAGAAAACTAATAGCTCAGAATCTGCTCGGTTCCCGGGACTATGCCATTGTCAATTAGGTCCAGAGCCTCCCACATGCTGTTTGAAATGATCGCAGATCTCCTGGCCCTTGAAAATGGCTTTCTGATGCTTTTGTTTGGAGCCTCATGTTAATTTCCCAATGACTCCTGAGCTGTAGAAGCCTCCCTTGCAATGAGTTAAGTGGGGTCAAGTAAAAGAGAGCAGGAGTTTGGCCACATCTGAAAATGAGTGCCTGATTCCACACCTCTGGTCCATCACCTCTTAGCCAATAGGCAGGCTGAAAGTGTTTTATCATCGAGTGCTCTGAAGACTGAATGTTTGCTGGGTCCCTCCATTGAGCAGACTTCCAAAGCCTCTAGTTTTCTTTGGGTAAATCCTTTTGACTGTGCTGCCTTGACTTTGCATAAGATCACACAAAATGGTTCAGTGCTACCTGAATGTCTCCTTTGCAGCTGCTTCCATAATCATATTTTCATCACCTTCAGGAAAAAAACAAAAAACAAAAAACATTTGCTCAACCAGGCCCCAATCAATGGGCATCCAGGTACCTCCTCACCTGGTCTGGCTTTGCCTCCTTTGTCTCTCCCTGGTCCAGGTCCAAGAGTGTACAATCCTTCAAAGATCATTGGGCACAAAGTGAGGAAAGATTGCCCCCTTCCCTGTCCCTTTCTAGTCCTTCAGACTCTCAGAACCCTCTTCCAGCAGACTCTAGGCCAGGACCTCCCAATAGCTGCCATTTGAGCAGAGGTCAGTCCTTCAGACAGGACCCTCCTCTAGGCCAATATAGCTATAGCAGCAACCACACTGGCATACCCAGGATGGCTGCTAG